>JAOTAV010036688.1:0-18831 GCA_026546445.1 Cyclargus thomasi
TCCAAAGATACTACATCGCACCATTGTTTTAACTTTCTGCACAAACACAGCTTATAAGAAAAACACTAAACAGAAATGAAAAGGTTGTATTATGGCTTAAAACAATTAAAATTCCTAGGGCCCAGCTGACCGATCACGAAACGTCAAATTTTGTTTAGCACATTGCGTGCCTAACATTTCAAAAAAGTGACCATATGATAAGGAACAAAAAATTGTGTTTTTTTTCTTTCGTACGCAAGCAATACGTAAATAACTAACTCTTTCATGTGCGAATGAAAAGAATACCGCAGTCTATGGTATATAAGTATATTATATATAATATTTTTCAATCTTTTTTTAAAAAATACTCATAATAGTTTATTCATCCATTTCAAATAGTTCTATGAACGCATGTATAAATGTCAATCATCACAGATTTTGACAAAAAATTGTCAGTTCCGAACTAAAGGAAAATAACGCATTTTTCAAGTATTCATCAATTTTTTATTATTTTTAAGATATATACATAAAATAAGATACATACAAAACGCAATTAAATTTGAGTACGCTTTGTTTGTAGCATATAGACTTTAAATCTGGCATCAGTTCCGTAAAGACGTATCCTATGTGCTACCTAGACTTAATAGAAAATTAAATAAAAAAAGATTTATTCGAATCCGTTCAGTAGTTCCGGAGACTAGCGCAAACAAACAGATAAACAGACAACTTTTTTTGTACATGTGTTCTATTACTGTTTCTTAGCACCCCCACATTGATTATTTTGTAAACATATTAAATGTACAGACACTCCAATTTTACTGTTTTATCATATGTTTATTTGGTGAGATACATTTATTTGGTGGGACACTTCAATGTTTAGTTTGTTATTCGATACTGCGGTAATGGATGACCACTTCGAGCAAGGAAAGGAAGTTAAGAAACATGATACTATTAGTTTTCTGCAGCTTTATAATTGCTTTGCGTTTTATACAGGATTTGACAAAAGTGACATTTGAAAACATGATGATTTTTCATTTGGGTACGGAACCCTAACAAGTTAAATGGCAGAAAAATTTCGATTTGTTCCCCTACTCGACCTAAATGGGTAAATATAAAAGTAGTATGACAATTTCATAGTCAGTGTTTTTATTCAAAATACACTTTTGTTCAAGATACACTTTTATTCAAGATACACTTTGATTCAAGATACAGTTTTATTCAAAATACAGTTTTATTGAAGATACAGTTTTATTTAAAATACAATTTTATTAAAGATACACTTTTTGAAAAGTCAACTAAAAACATATTATTATAATATGTCGAACAAAGATACCGATAAAATAATTTATAATGAAAAAGAAATCAACAGTATAAATAAAAGAATTAAAAAATTGTTACATTATTATTTTAATATATCCAACTTCTCCTGTGACTGTTCTCGTGAGGTAAACACCAAACGGGTTTTGTACTCTGAATTTGCGAGCGGTGAGCGACGCACCGTTGCGCGTCACTCGCACATTCTATGCCTATTGTCTAGTGAAAAATGCACAAATTGTTAAGTTAAGTTATATATAACATTTTCTTTAATTGTAAAGTAGTATGAGTACTTGATGACTGATGTACGGGCGCGGTGTACAGACAAACCCTTCAGGTTTTTGTTACACCGTGAATATGTTATAATCTGCTAACTTTGTAAATAAATAAATAAATATCGAAACTACGATGCCTACCACTGGTTCCGAAGCAAGGAGTAAATTAATGACATATATTATATTTTCCCAATTAATTAATTACGTGTACGTTATTGACGACACGTCATTTGTATAGAAGTCGACATCAAAAGGATATTCTACTTGTATTCCATACCAAATTAGGTGTATTCTTACGAGGAAACATCATAATATTATGATACGCGAGGAAAGGAATCTTTTCGCTGAATCCCATGAATATATTTGTATGTTTATAGACTTGTATCATAAAATGTTATGACTTATGAGATAGGGAGTGATCTATTTTTTGAAAAGCTGGCTTTGTGTGACATACTTTTTTATTATTTTACTAAGCTTCGCTTGCGTAGGATCAAAAAATAGAGTAAATAGAGATAGTTTTGGGTTTTCTCCAAAAGTTGCTTACCATTCGTTCAAGTAAGTCTGTACGAAAAATCAAGTCGATTGGTTTGCTTTGGATGCGCAAGAAAGGCAAACACAGTTTTCTATTTATAATACTTCGGATCTACAGCTCCTTGGTTTATTTAAGAGGGCGGCAACGCACTTCCAAGTATTTGATAGTTGCGAGTCAACTGGCAAAAGTCGCTAGTTTGCCAAATAATTTAAAAAAATCATATCAAGCTCCTTGTTTAATAAAAGTTACTTGATTATTAAATCTCTCTGAATGTAGCTGGTAGCCCCTTTTCGCATGTATACGTCGGGTAGAGTAAAGCGTCTCTACAAGTCTATACATTACTAAGACCGTCGCCGTATTATTAGAATGTAAGCACGGTCGCCGTTAATAATTTTAAAGCTTTCACATGGCTCGACGACCGTGCGTTTGCATGTGAAAAGGGGCTTAGTATATTTCACCTTGCCTTTATGTTTATTATAAATGCATCACCCCCTTTCGCATCAGGGGCCTTACTTTAGAATTGTTTTAAGACTCCCTCTACGTCAGTAATGACGTCGACGACACGGACGATAGAGCAATGTCGCTGGAAAATGAAACCTATAGCCTAGATCATAAAGTTTCATTTTATCGGGTCGAAATAATCTAAAGGTTGACGGTGGTGGTGGACAAACGGCCTTGATCTAATCGCTCCTTGTCACAATCGGCGAGTACGAAAGACGATACGCGAGCACGATCTTAAATAGGGCATACTCGACTCAGCTCGCTGATGATCGTCGAAGATCACCTTTGATCAATTCGTATACAAAGTGAACAAGTGAGTGGAGCTTGCACAATGCTCGTGCTGATTAACGATTAGGGATCAGTGCCGATTATGTAGAGACTGTATTAAACGAACGAACCGGAATGCCGCGGTCGTGTCCTACTCTTATAAACGAGAAATCGAAATTTGACGACCTCTATGGCGCAGTGGATGAACAACTCGGTAGCTCACGCCTCGCGGGTTCGAATCCCGCAGACGGAACGAAAGTTTTTCAAAGTTACTGTCGTGAATATGTATAAAATATATGTACTATATAATAAAAAACTTGAATTTGTGTATAGTATAAAAGTATTAAATATTGTCTGGTACCTTTAACACAAGTCCTTCAGGTAATTAGCACGGGGCCAGACTGATGTGGTCTGGAAGCGTCCACAGATAAAAAAAAATAGTAATCACGTTGTTAGAATAGGACAACAGTATTTGTTCGAGTCCGAGGATTTCAATATGCCGTTTGAGAGTAGGACTCCTGATCCAGCTTCTGAACTTCCACAAAGCGTGTCATGCATGATTAACGGCTTCCAACTGTAAATTTGTCTCTGTGTGTCGGTCTCGCTTCAGTGATCTCTCCAGATAGATAGATAAAATGTGATCTCTCTAGATAGATAGATAAAATGTGATCTCTCTAGATAGATAGATAAAACTGTAAAACAATATCACTTTAATTTGGTCTCAATTTAGCCAGGTTGAGAATTAAATAGAGAGTATGTTTTATGTAAGAATATATACTCTTGATGTAGCAAAACAAAAAAAATCAAATGGGTCAAAACAATTAATAGAATATTATTTAGAAATATATTACTTTTATTTTAAACTAGCTGACCCGGCGAACTTTGTTCCGCCTTAATGGCAATAAATAAGCAGATTGTGTTCTTTTTTTATTGGAAAATCGAACGCTGTCGAACGCGATAAAAAGTATCCTATGTCCGTCTCCTGGCACTAAGCTACCTCCCTACCAATTTTCAGCCAAATCTGTTCTGCCGTTCTTGAGTTATAAGCGGTGTAACTAACACGACTTTCTTTTATATATATAGAAGATAAGTACTTACACATTTTCAATAATGTGTCCTTCAACAGTATCGGGCTTATCGCTTCTTTGTAGAATCCCCAAACAAACTAGTTGGAAATGACATGAAGCGTTTTATTTGTTTTATATTTACATTTCGGTTGGTGATTCTATAAAGAAGCGAAAACGTTTAGGTCTTGGCTAAGACACCTGCCGCCCTAAAAAGGTCACTTCGCAATACTGATGAAAGCAATTTATTTTGTCATTTTTCTTGTAAATAACTACCAACTTTGCAAAACAGTTATTTCACAATCAATTTAAATTTATTTTGTAGTAACTATTTTATGAAAACTATTAGATTTTTTAACAAAATGTACTAAAACGAATAGTAGAGCAAATCATTTGCAATATTGCTATTACAACCTTTTTAGGTCCCAAGATCTGACAATATTGGGTTACGTTTTAGTTTTTATTTTCCGTAGGTGTGATAGAGTTATGATACAATAAATTGATGCTTAAAACTCTTTTATATAACAAACAGGTAGCCGAACTGGCAGGATAGATAAAAAATGAAATTTACAAGAGAAATGAAGTGCGCGCGTGAAAGCAATTTCCCTCAGAGAGCGTCGTAATGGCTACTTTGGTCTGCGATGCGGGAAATTATTAGATACGGCATTTGTGAACGTTAATATTTAAATGTATTGAAAATGTGACAAAAAGGTGTAATAGTTGTTCAGTACAAATTTTAGAGATGTAAGTGTAATTGTATGTAAAACTTTAATATTACTTTTAGAGAACACGTTTACATTATTCTACTTTTAGTAGATAGTTGTAACGAATTATTTGGATTTTTGGATCTAAACAAAAATTTATATGAAAAAATCGCCTGTCGGGAACTAGTCTGCAAATGAAAGTTTTGACAGAATAGGTACACATACATTATTATCTTTTAAACACTTTATATTATATGACCCGTGCGACTTAACTAGGCACATGACCTGGATACAGTAATTTTGGAAAAATGTAAATAAATATAACAAAATGTTCAAAAACAGCAACAGTTGTTACTTTTTTGCTGCTGTTTTTTTGGGCATTTAGTTACGTTTGCTCACATTTTTCTAAATGACTTTGTCAAGGTCATATGCCATGTTAAGTCGCACAGGTAACATTCGTTGTAATACTTATGGCAAATATTATCAGAACTGAACAAGCCGAACGTGGAATTTTGGAATTTGATATATGAAATATCATGGAACCTCACACACTAGTCAGCGCAAATCGTTCGATTCGTTCGAATAGTTCGCTGTCAAATTCAAAGAGGAAATGATTTCGATTCGTTCGGTCCTGATTCGATTTGGTTGCTAGTATTTTGATTTAGTTTTTATTATTATTAGTTATATTACATAACGATTACCATCGCATCAGTTAAATCCATCACATCCATGCTTCGAGGTTTCTTGTATACACGCGGTTGTACTCAGTGGCTTCTTTGTGGAGAATTTTCATACCCAGCACCCTTTAATTCGAGAACACAGTAGAAAACTATTTCTCGAGCAACGATCACCTTATAAAAATAACGCTGGCTAGCTATTCTGTTCTTGATTAGGTTTAAGTTTTCAATGTTGTTTTTGAATGTAGAGGAAAGAATAGTATATAGCTTTTTTACTCTGTTTATAACAAAGCAGCTTTTATTCGTGGCTTCGTTTGCGTGGAATTTGCAAAATTACCTCAAAATTCGAATATATTGAGAATGTGATGTTTTTCCATGACCAAAAGTAGCCTATATAAACTCTTTAACTTTTCAACTAAGTCTATGCCAAATCGATTCTCTATCTATGACAAACACACTTCTACAGGCTATTCTATCATAATTCATTATCTACGAAACACCAATGTTTAGTAGTGACCACCTTTTCCTATTGTAAATTTTATTTAACTTCAAATACTAAAATGTCTCGTGTAGTCACACGTATTTTACCTAATCTTAAGGATATAAATATGACTGCTTAAGTCGAACACCTTTAATAGCCTTAAGTCGAACACCTTTAATAGTAAAATTGGCGTGTATGTACATACAACTAATATTCTGTATCAATAAAATTAATAACTGTGTCTGTTTGTACGCGCTAATCTCCGGAAGTACTGAACGGATTCGAATAAATCTTTTTTATTTAATAGCTATTAAGTTTAGGCAGTCCATAGGATACTTTTTATCCCGGGAAAATGTACGGTACCCGTGATATACTAATTTTCGCGCAACGAAGTTGCGGGCATCAACTAGTTTTTAATAAATGTGCGGTTCCCGTGGTCAATAATTGATTCAGGCCGTGCTGAGCTGTAATCGGGGGATTTATTCTCGACCCCATTTTATATTTACTAGCAACGATGATAGATTTTATTGGACCTCCCCGATTAATTATTACAACGCACTTTAATATTTTACAGATAATCGGAAACCGGCCAAACGGGGATTAATGGGTTGTCATAACTTTAATTAATACTGATCATTTCTTAATTAAATTTGATATGAAATATTTAGTAGCATACATTCCCAAGTGTGTATTTTTAAATACAACTATTTTTATAACATCGTCAAAACGTATAATGAACTAAATATTAATGTTACTAAACTAAACTATTATTGTTACTACAAATGTGATTTTAAATTAAGGTTTTACGTATTTAAGCAATTTAAAAGTTATTGATTAGAAACCTTGTAAACTATGAGAACTAATTACGGAAGTACGGGCTAAATGAAATTATTCATAGAAAAAAATATTTTTCTATTTATTTTAATGACACTTAAATTTACTTTTAAAACTAATTACAATTACCTTTTAACTTAGTAGTTTAAGCTCTAGTGCTCGAATTCAAAGAGAGAGCTTTTGCGTTAAATATTTAATAGAGTAAGATAGTAAAATATTTAATTTTTAAAGGAACCTAATGGTTGCCAATTACTGAGCAGAAGACAGTGCATTATCCCGTTTGTAATTCAATAATAATAGAGCGACAATTCTGAATGCTGCTGCACGAAACATCCATTAGAGAGGGAGGCTCCGAGAGAAAGGAATGGAAGATAAAGTTAAATTCTTGAGTCATATTCAAGAATTTTATCACTTCTATCTTTTAACTTCTGTACCTTGTACGGACTGAGTTTATTGTAGTTATTTTTTTTTTTTGGGAACCGAAGGCTTTTTTTTTCATTAAAGTGTTTTCACAAGTTACAACACTTGTAGGATATATCGATATATTATAATGTGTTTTAGTTGTGTCGTAGAGAATATATATATAAGAGTAAAAATAGCTCCCCAATTGCAACTGTACCCGGAAATAAAATTGCAAAAACAAATATCCAATTCAGACAAACAATTGAACGCATACAAATATTTGTTCCTACTGCGATATCGGGGCATTTGGCAACAGAATCACCCAACTGTAGTTCCGTGTGCATCTAGCGAGAGAGAGAAATATAATTTTTTATATTTATGTTACCCAGTAAGCCGATTTCTGGTAAAATATAAAAATGTTGTGGTCGAACATGGTATGCAAACTAGGATATGTTTTAAAACAACTTAATGTTTATCGACACCTATATAACAATCTTCTATCTATAATCTATAAAAAACTGTGATTTATATTTTGTTTTGTTAGTAATTAGGAATTTAAAAAGTGTTGCCAAATTATATGAAGCCTTGCCACAACACAAACACTCTTGAAAGATAATGATCAATGTTGACATTTATCAATTGCATCACACACAATGGAAGTCTGTCAATTCAATACAAATTATTTAGAAATTTATCTGTGCGAATAGTCACGCACTCACATTGCGGTGTTGACCCTAACGTAACCTCTACATAATTGCCGATGTTCGTTGTTCGTTATTCGGCATCGTGCAAGCGTCTATATAATCAGCCATAGTGTGTAGAGTGATATAGGCCAAACTGGCCTATATCACTCTACATAATCAATACATAAGTTGAAGTACAAAGAATACATAAATTCAAGAAGCAGGTAAATAACATTTAAAACTGTCAGTTTTTTAATATATACGGTATAATACCAGAAAAATAATTTAAAATTAAAAAATGTGGATTTTATGTATACCTAGATAGTCAAGCTAGATCGCTGAATTTATCAAAATTTTATGGAACAAACTGAGTATTTACTCAAAGGTTGCAAAATGTTAGTTATTCGCTTCTTCCAAACGTGTTTGCGTGTCAAATTCTTTATTCGCCGATCATAAAGTGGAGCCATTAGTAAGACGAATAAAATTCAGCTGAAGATATAACAAGACTCGAGATATGTCATTTCATAAGAATATCCGATTGAAATTCTTATCTCAACGAACATAGAAAATATAATATCAGGATATATTACCAACACGTACTGTGAGTATGCACTATGCAGTAACAGCTTTCTACAGTAAATCGGCTATTGCATGAGGAATTTTTGAATCGCCGAACCTTATTGACGTGTTTGGCCGATGTCCAATTTTTCGTAACTCAAGTGTCGGACAGAGCCGCGTTTATCTAAAGCCGTATAATTTGCGAGCGAACAAACATAATTCCGACATATTCGAATATATTACGCGTTTGGTCGGTTGAAAAATTGAACAGAAAACTTGGACGTGTCGAAAGACTTGAATAGTTTCGATAGAATTTGTAATCGTGGATATCGTTGTGCTTCAATAAAGCAAGGAACCTCTTACAATTAAAATACACCATAAAGTATAATTATACAAAACTACTGTTGCCCGCGACTCTGTCTGCGGAGTAACTTTTCTGTTGAACTTTTTCCTGTTTTTTTGTTAACGAACATCGAAACTCATGGCCTGAGACCTTTCCAACGAATGCATAACCGAGGAAATCGGTTTGTGCATTCTTGAGTTATATCGTCAGGTAGGAAAACCTGACTTATTTTTATTTAATAGGTAGGTATATCTGACAAAGACAATACAGGATGATTCATTGAAGGAACTGATTTATAGCCAGGTGACGGCCCTGTATCGTTTAGTGTATCCTACGTCGTATCATTTGGTCAAGTTATGTCAAGTTAATGCAAGTGTTCATCTGTGGGTCAGGTTTGTCAAAACGTGGCCAAAATAATAGTTCCGTCATCTGGTTATGAATAAATACCTCTGATAGTACTGTAAGTTTATTCTCAAAGGTCATATATAGTAAAAAATTGTTATGTCGTATTTTTCTTTTTGAATATTTAAAAAATGATTACGCATAAAAATCACATACGTGGTATGTGCTCCCACGTGGGTACATATTCCCAGAATGTGGCTATAGAAATACATTTTTCCAAATATTAAAAGGTTTTAAAACCCTCACGGGTCTTTTCCGTTTACATTGCGTTGAGCAAACATGATGGTGCTCTGTTGTATTAAGATTTTGTGGACATTACAAAACGTGTATTTGAAGTTGAATTAGGCTGCATGAAAGCTCTTTCGCGTATAGCTTTTACATTATTACTATTAACAATAATCCTATTTAAAAGTCGTAGAGGTCTATTCACATTCTTGATCAGATCTGATATATATTTTTTACTGTCGGGCTAATTCATGAATCTAAACCATTCTCAAGTCCCCTTGAACACACACAAACAATTTCAGGAAAATCGGTGCAGTCATAGTAGGAGTTCAGTGCCACGCACTTGCGACTCTTCAGATGTGATGATTGTCCATGGGCGACGGTAGTTGGTTTTCATCTGGTAACCCGTCCGTTTTGCCCCCTAAATATCATATTTTTTTATGAATTACTTATAGTATTTATTTTTTAATTTTATTATTACTTATATTATAAGATTTATATTTTATTATGATATTTAGGGGGCAAGCGAGCAGACGGGTTACCTGATGGAAAGCAACTGCTATCGCCCATGGACACACGTGACATTCGAAGAGTCACAAGTGCGTTGCCGGCCTTGATGGAATAGAAAATGGGAATATGGATATTATATTAGGGAAGTTTGGCGTTTCACGTCAGTTCTGTGAGGCTGTGGTATCACTTCCACAGCAATGAGCATCCTTATTTTGTAATTGAGATTGGAAAATGTGTCTGGTACACACCTCCACCCGGGTTTGAACCTGCACCCTCTCGAGTCTTACCGAAGGTCTTACCCACTAGGCTACGGACGCTTCAAGGTGGGATAGATAAGTGTAGCAAAATTTAAGATAGTTGTAATTATTTTTATATAAATATTAAGTAATATAATATCAACTTAAAAAATATAGTACGGTGTCTATGGGGAGAAATATTGTAGTTACTAGTAAGTATACTCATTATATTTTGTAGTACAGAAGAGAGTATTTTCATTATACTTACAACTTAAGTTCGCAATATGGCACGTAATGGAGATTTATGTGGACTACGTTTTTCAAGCTATGTACTTTCTGTGTAGTGAGTTTCTCTGTTCTAGTATTTATTTAGAAAAAACAACCCTTTTAGTTCCGATTATTTCTATGCTCACTAAAGTTATATGGTTCGATAATTTGATCTAAGATACTCTACCTAATTGAAATATATGAAACATTTTTCTTTGTTTTAGTACTATTTTAAGTAACTAATTTACAAACATTTCTTTTGAGTGTGTAAATTGTAAATAGTTTTCGACAATGTAGTCGCAAATTTTATTTGACTGCCGCGAGTAAATGCATGTAGTGCCGTAAAATCTGAGTGTACTGCGAGAGCCGTGTTTATGGTATGAAATAGCCTAGCAATACACACGGGAATGCAATTTCATTAAAATCGCCGAGTCACCGCCAACATTTTTTGTGACAACGTATTTTATTATATTCATCAAGATTTTTTGAAGAGATTAACAATAAACCTAGCCTCTGACTTCAATGTATTACATATAATTATACTTTATACTTTGGATCGAAGTGTAAATAAAATATTTTTACTTTCCTTTTATTTAATTATTTTCGTACTAAGAACCAAACTACTTCAAATATAATATTATCTGATTTTATAACATGAAATTTACATGTATTATGTATTATTTCAAAAATAAAATTATTTAATGTTGTTATCGTCTCCTTATGACTACACTTATAATAATACAAAGAAAATATTCATATTTTAGTATGTTACGAATAAACTCAAAAAATACTGAACAGATTTCAAAAATTTTTATTAACTTTACGTAGGTAGACCGAATAAAGTTTCGTATATTCGAAAGGTACGTGTGTCATAAAATGCGTTCTAGCGATGACATAGTATGCTGCCGGAGAGTGTTTGAAATGATGTAGGTTAAGTAATGTACTATAGTATGATTATTATCATAAAATCATTCTCAAAGTATACAATATTGAGGAAATGTGGTTTCATTGTTACATATCCGCTTTGTAAGACGGCTCCTGGTGAAAAGATCATGTTTCATTGCTATTCACACGTCGAAAGGAATTTTGTGTTCTCTATTCTGGAATATTCCACTGAGTATTTCTACTTAAAATAAATATATTCTAAGGTAGGCTCCTTTATTTATTAACTAACCAGCATTTGCCTGCAGCTTCGTTCGCATGGAATTCAAAGTTCGCGTTAAAACCACGTACTGGCGCTGTTGTAATGCATGCTATGTATCCGAGATGGCACTGTATAATTATGAAAAATGATTTTCCCTGTTTTCCTGCTTTTCTCTTGAAAAAGTTCTGATTTTTTGTTACAAACCTCACGGAGCCCGTGACCTTTCCGACAAATGTAAAACCATGGAAATCGTTATGTGCGTTCTGAAGTTATAGCTGACTTCTGAAGGAAAACCCGAATTATTTTTATATAATTAAGGTTGCCGAAAAGCCAAGTTTTATTTAATTAAACAATAATTGACAAAATAACAATAATTAATTGCATTAAAAAGTAGTCATTGCTATGAGGATTTAAAATTAAGGAAAATATAATTCAAATTACGAACATATACAGATCTGTTAGTAATTTGAAAAGCTTTCGAAAGAGAAAGCGGCATTTTGTTATCCTCCACTTCTGAGAACGACAAAACTAATATTACATGTCTTCTCTGATATTACCACAGTAAACAGAACTATATTACTTTCCTAATGATTCCATCATTAGGAAAGTAATATTCCAAAGAAGGTGCGCTATTACAGCTTACACAAGATAAGAAGAACGGTAAGAAATGTAAATCGCATCAAAACATTCGACAGAAGCGCATCTAGTGACCACAGTTTAGGTATTCAGTAATCTTCCCCTCTTTTACGGTAATACTAAGGGGAATGTGCACCTCAAATAGGGCGGTCGACATAAAATAATCTCTATTTTTATAAGGATAGAATTCAATTTTCATGAAAACAATATCAGCGACTGCAGTGGTATATTTTGTTAGTGTCAGCAAGACCACCTCAAATCCCATCCTTGTAGCAACGCACGATAACAAAATTACTCCTATTTCTAGAAGGGGAAAGTTGATTTTAGTTTGAAGACGTAAAACGAAGGTCTAAAATTAAAATTGTTTTCTCTATTAGATGTGCAAGTGAATGGGGCTTAAATACGTATTCGAGACGGCATTGGAGTTGTTTATGGAAATAGGCTATGGTCCATGCTTGGTGCCTAAACGTCGCTTCGACGACGTTGCAGGTATTACGTGACAGGAATGGCGCCATGCTACGTATGCTAAAAGCTGATAAAAAACTTTTACGTTAGCTTGAAAATTGATAGCAGACACTTTAAAATAAATCCTACTGAAATACTAGCCTGAAAAGCAGTTACTAGCAAGTTTTATAGCCACACTTAAAAGTATTCAAATATTTTTTAACCGTATCGTAATTATTATCATGATTTTTACACTTAGAATTAAGCTCTATACAAGATACCTCAAAATATTACATCTCTGATTTTGACAAAATATTATTGTAATTTTATTCTACATTATTTAACTTAGGGGCTCCTTAACCAGGCCCAGGCCAGGCTTTGAGATAGTCCACAATTAATTTGACAGATATTTGGAAAATCTGTTAAAAAAAGTTGTGGATAGCCTAACAGAAATTTTATCAGTAAGCGGTAAAACAGGCCAAAAAAAAATATAGAAATCCAATTTAGTAAATAATTAATCATTATGTCTGGTTTACGCATTAAGGAGATAAGTAGTTTTAACTTAATTTTAAGTGACTTTACTCGTCACTTGCTAGAAAATTTTGTGTTTACATGCAGTTAATAACTTATAGTTAAAATGTAGTTACCTACTTATCTACTCAATACGTGTAAACTAGACATTACAGTCAAGTGACATCATAATGGTCCTTATTCGACGATGATTAAGAAATATTCTTAATATATTTTTTTTTAAACGACGCCAAAGATTTAAAACGTTTTTCTTACCTTTGAGACTATTTAGTCGGTCGCGACTCGCGGCACTAAAAGGTTGAGAAATTGTGACCTAAAAGCTTTCAAAATCGAGTTTGATAAAAAGATAAATGGTGTTATCGTTTTGAAAGTATATTTTCTACACAGATGGTCGTGGAATAGCTATTTTTTTTTCAAAGTATGAATATTTGTAATATATATTTTGTTATTTATTACTTTTTAACACGGAAATAATTATTAATAGTATTCAGTATTAAACGTCTATATAAAATCTTCTCTGTAAATACATACTAATATTATACATGCGAAAGTGTGTTTGTTTATTTGTGTGTCCGTTACCTTTTCCTGCGCGAAAAAGGAATTTTGTCGTAACGGAGTTGCAGGCATCATCTAATATACCTACAAAAATGTTAAGCAGTCCGCTAATCAACATGTAACTGTCTGTTTTTTAAACTAAAAGTACTCTGAAAATATAACAACGTCCTATACGCGACCGCAAGACTTCGCTCGTTAGGTTAAGTAAATTTTAAAAACTACGCCCAGTGGCTTCTTTCCAACTCGCAACTTGGAAATAAGCCGCGAGCATTGGGAGTTGAATGTTGTGTCAACCATTGTGATATTTTTATAAATTAATTTCGTTACTCCATTGAAATACTATGCAGTATAGAACGACAGCTCCTATACATTGGACTGTCCAAATATCTTAAAGACAAATTTGAGAGTTAATGTCATTTTTCCGCGACTTCGTCCACGTTTTTATCCCTGTTTCCCTGTTTTTCTCTTGTAATTTTTTCTGATTATCTTTAGCTATAAGCCTCACGGAGCCTGAGAACTTTTCAACTAATGCTAAACTATGGAAATCTCTTCGTGCGTTCTAGAGTTATAGCGTCAGGAAGGAACGGTAGACTAATGTAAAATTGCTCAAAGCTTGCTGTACTTTAGCTCAAAGTTATACAACTTGTCATGATGGCCAGTTTCAATGAAATCGGGTTTCATTGAGACCAAGGCAAGTTATGCAGAAGTAATTTAAGTATTTGCTTGCTAAACAGAAGTAATTTTAGCAATAATATATTTTAACAAACACCAAATTAATAGCCCAAGCGTGTGCAATCTGCATAGTACTAGAGCACACCTCCTTTGCGCTCAAACAAATTTGGAAACAAGTTCCCTCGGAATCGTCTTTTGGGTCAAAAGCCATGTCAAAAACCACTGGACGAGTAATTAACAAACAAAAACAATATATTATATCATAGTGCTGATATCTTCGTTCAGATGTGACAATTCGTAAATAACAGTTTTGCTTACACTAGATTTGGATGCAGAATTTTTCAAATAGTATTTCTGGCGGTAGCCTGAAAACGTCTGAAGCTTTACAAAGCATTTTATATTATTATTTTTTTATCACTAATTGTACTCATGAAACAAAATATATTGATACAACATGGAAAGACAACACAAAGGAGTTACTTCTAAAGCATTTTGACGAAAAAAACTACCTTTGGTAACATCTTGTAATAAGCTACTATAGATTTTTAAAAATAAATTTTAAACCTACTGTAAAGTTTCAAAGTTTGCACATACTATCACATCAATACCAACAATATTATAACATTTTGTTTGACCATGTAAACCCCGGAGTATTGATCAAGAATACAATAACGATGAAAGACGTTTTGCTTTGTGAATTTCATACTACGTTTGCTTACAAAGCCGATGGTTTCCAGAGTGAAAGACAGTGTAAGACAGGGCGATTACAGAAATATTATTGAACTAGTTGGTGCCCACTACTTCGTTGCGCGAAAATTTGTCTGTCACGCGGTAACTGTACGTTTTCCCGGCATATTAAATATCCTATATGTTAACCAGGCCTAATTAGCTATTAAACAAAAAAAGATTTATTCAAATCCGTCCAGTAGTTACTGATCTTAGCGCGTACAAACAGATAAACAGGCAACTTTTTTTTTGTATAGAGCATTAGTAGTCTAATGTGTTTTATTACTGTTCCTTAACACCCCCCTCGCATTGATTATTTTGTAAAAATATTAAATCTACAGACACTTCAATTTTACTGTTTTATTTTATGTATAGATTATCCACATTGATGTATAGTTTATGTATGTATATTTACTTACTTAATTTTCTTTAATGACCTGTTCCAACTCTAAAAAGCAGCTTAATTTACAGACTCGGCCCACTTCATCTGTCAGATATGTTGTAGATACGACACTTAGCAGAAAAAACCAACTAGACTTTTTTTCTTTATTTAAAGGCCATTCATCATTTGACTAAGTCGACCTACCATTTAACTTAAAACTAATAACACGAATAGTTAATTTTTAGAAAAAAATCAGTACATCTATTTAATATGTCTAAAGTCTAAGCTAGACCAGACTAAATGTAGCCTGTCTTGTGAGGCTAATGGGTCTTACCTAAACATCAAAGCAGCTCATATTTATATGCGAATGCCGGTTACAGCAATTATGATATTCGCTGTCCATAAACGTATAAACAAAAAACTTATCTAAAAACAATTCATCAAACTTTGCTCGATCATTCGCCGATGTCATGATTGATGGTCGAAACTTGCTAATTGTAATTTTTGTTATTACTTCTAAATTATATTATGTGTCGTGTGTAGCATCAGTTTCCACGTGTGATGAATCATCTTTAACTTTCGGAGTCAAAACGGAAATTTTATACAATTATTATTGTTCGATCGTTACCGTTCGTACGTCATTCGAAAGTTTATAGTACTTAGTTTAGCCATATTTATGTTTTACAACAAATAAGACCGGAGCCAAAGAAAAGAAAATTAGGATTTTGTGTTTGAGGACGTGACTTGTAGCGTCGTAGTACGTACGTGCGTCTACGGCGTAGCCCCCGACGTAGCTCTCGTAGCTACGTGAGCTACGCAGTACAGCTGGTACAATATAAAGCAAACCAATTACTCCAATTACAATATGTAAAATAATAGTAAAATTTAAAGTGGGATTAAAACTCAATTTGGCTGCTTGTGTTTAATTTTGTGGGCCATAAAACTAGTGTGATAGAAATAATTATAAAAATAATTAATTAGTGTCTATAAAAATAACAATATCATGTTATTAAGTACATACATTTTAATTTTAAAATATATTCCTAGAATATTGTTGCAAATATCATACCCTGCAGGTAGTATATATCGATCTTAATACTATTGCTATAAAGTTCAAAAGTGTAACGGGACATATACTCCTTTGTATGTTAAGTGCAGACTATATATTATTTGTTCTGATATTCAAGAACATTGAAGGTAAATAAAGGAGTACATAAAGAAATTTTAAATTAAAATTAATTTTGTAAAAGTTATTTAAAATACGAAATGAATTCGTTAATAACTTTATCATGGTTTTCAGTAACCGAAACAATTATAACTTTAAGATTACTTTCGCTTTTTTAAGTTTTGTCTTTGAGCCATGAAACAGTAGATAACGAGGTGGATATTATTGGTTCATCTAACCGTAACAACCAACATAAAGTCTTTAAATGATTAACGAGGAAGTATAAAGTGAAAATTAATTCTGAATTTCAGGACAAAGGCCTAATTATTGCCCTTTGAAGACACTTCGCGAAGTTCCGAGGCTAATTTAAATTGGCTTCATTATTTCTACCCTCAAGTAGCCTTTTTTCTTAATTCCGATTCCTTTAATACTGAAAGTTTTTGCGATGATTATGTAATTAGAATTTTATGATATATATTTTTTCGAACAATGGCTCTAGCAATACGTTTGCAGTATTGGCAGAAATTGAACTAAAATTGATCATATAGTTAGAAAATTTTAAGTGCCCAAAAAGTTTAACAAAGAATTTAGGACACTACAAAATTCCAGTATTATATTCTACTAGCTGTGGTCCGCGACTACATACGCGTAAAATTTCACAAAATTATGCCGTTTTTTAAACATTCTTGATTACTGCTCGGCTCCTATTGGTCGTAGCGTTATGTTGTATAGCCTTTACCCTTCCTTGATGTTTAATACAACACAAAAAATATCGATTCCGGCGGGTAATTTCTGAGATTCAAACAAACTCTCCATCTTTATATTATTATTTTAAATGAGAATAACTCGAATTTTGATAATAATAATGAATGATAAGATCATTGTCGAAGCTGCATTAATGTATTAAAACAGCAGAATCAGGACAGTTGTACATTTAAGCGAAAAATAATAAATGGTAGCAGTTCAACAAAACTGAACAATACATAAAAGGTTGTGGTTTACGTTTGTTAACTAAATTTATGATCACCGCTGCAGTACATTTGTGAAGTTAATTGCGTACTTATGCCAACACGATCATTATTATTACAAACTCCTGTTTCGTGTAATATCGTGGGCTTTTTTGAAATTTTTATAAAAGTTGCTTGGTTGGGGTGAAAATTTTATGAATGGGTGGGAAGGGCGAAAGTTATGTACAATAGGGTAAATGAAACAGATAGAGATCGTAGATCTAAGTACTTTAGTCGGGTTATGTCAAACTCAGCCGACAGATCAGAACTTACATGGGTTTGACATTGGCTTTCAATTTCCTTAATTATACAAACGCGATGAGGCGCCCTAATTCGCTTATCGCGCGCGTATAGTTTTCCAGAGCAAAAGTATCCTTTCTCGGTAGTCAAAATACCTTTATACCAAATACCATCAAAATCGTTATAGTTACTTAGGTGTCAAAGTGATATAGAAGATAGACACAGGCAGATTCTTTTGCATATATATAAAATTAAGTGCCTATTTCGCCGCTTTTTGATAAGTGTCAGTGTATCCACTACTTTTTTTGACAGATATTGTATAGAAAATCAGTCAAAAAATCAGAAACTTTATCAGTAAGCGATGAAACAGTCCCTTAATAAAATTTAATATAGAACTTAATACTTCGCTTTTTAAATTACTAAATACAAATTAATGAAAGGTTCAAAATCTTTAATCTTACAAAAAGTAGTCTTGTCGTAACAATAATTCGTTACGACAAGACTACTTTTAATAATCCTGTTCAGATGGCGAACCCTTATCACATTAAACTCCTGTCGCTTCAAACCCTGGATTACTTTCTTGACAGATCAGCTTTGGGCACATTTACTGAAACAATACTTAGAGCATGCCGTGAACAATGCATGTTCATTCATTCACCCTAATTTATATTATTAAAACTATTTTCAGTTTAGATATCGCACGGGTACGATGTATTTTTCCGGGATAAACTTTATTAAATATTCTTTGTCCTTCTCCGGGGCTCAAATTATCTCCATACCAAATTTTTACAAAATCATTTTAGTGGTTATGGGCGTGAAAAGGGCATTGACAGACAGACATAAATGCAGATACACTTTAGTATGAAAATTAATATTGAAAACTATTGTTGTATTTCTGCACAAACACAATTGGATTAGAAAGGGTCTATAAATAATAATAGTTGGCGAACGCCAATTATTATTATTACTAGCTTTTGCCCGCGACGAAGTAGAAAAGAAAGAAATACGGTAACTAAGCACTGCAGAGCCCTAATCATAGGCCTGTAGGTAGCTACTGCAGTATGCTCCTATAAAC
>JAOTAV010036699.1:0-18829 GCA_026546445.1 Cyclargus thomasi
CACATATTTAATACACATCCAAGACCCAGGAACATTGGAAAACTTGCTCCGTCGGCGGGATTCGAACCCGCGACCCCTGGCTTAAGCTACCAACGCGCTTACCAATAGAGCCACAGAGGTCGTCTTTCTTCACTTAATTCCTCTTAGCTTCGGCTAAAAGCTTTGGTGAAACAACTATTGAATGATGTGTTTCCTTCAATAACTTAGTATAAATTGAAGTCGAAATATTGTCTTGGACTAATACAATTTGACAACGTTATTATAAAAAAAAAAACATATCTTTCTGCCAAAACGTAAGAGTTAAAAGATAGTCTTGAGTCGCAATTCGGTCTAGTAGATGTTAATTTTAGCACCCATTTATAATTAAGGCGCTAAGTTGCCTAGATCTTCAAGGTAGATTCATCTCACACCTAGATGTAAGCCTAGATTTGTTTTGACCTGAAAGGTCCGACCTTTCAGGTCAACAATCAAGCCTATATCTTAGTGTTTCTAAGATCTATCCCGGCTTTACATAAATTACTGGAAGAAATGGTACATAAATAATTTTAATTTTTTGTTACATACCTAATTAATATATTCCATAATAACGCGGTAAACACTTGACTTTTCGAATAGTCTTAAACTAATACATATTTTATCGTCAAATATATCAAGACCGAGAGAATACTTTGTATATTTGAAGTCAATATTGTTGAAAATATATTGTTTTATAAGTTTTCGAGCCACCCACATAAGTTATATCGGATGGCAGCGGACAGCGGCAGAGTTTTAATTTGTCGGGTTGTGTAACGCGTGGGTCTTTAGAAACGGTGTCCGGTCGACACAGTTGGAGCCGATGACATGAGTGATAGTTTTGTGACTGTTGCGCTCGCTGCCTCCAAACCGCAGATTATATCGCGAATAATATATTTTAGTTGTATTGTTAATATCCAGAGTCCTGTAAACGCAATGGTTTTTAGGTGATCATTAAATCTGTCTAACGTTCTTTACTAATCGTTCATCAATATATATAACACGGTCGCATTAACTAGACACTTGACCTTGATAAAAAATGTAAAAAAAACATAACAAAATGTCTAAAAAACCAACAGAAAACTAGCCATTTGTTACCTAGTTTTTCTGATTGTTATTGTTATGTTTTTTTAAATTTCTTTATCGAGGTCTACTATCACTAGGTAGTTTAACTATAATAATAAAAACTATTATATTAAAAAAATATGCAATAATTTACGTAAATGTATAAGCGTTATAACTGCTACTAATGTTAGTTATATATTAAAGACTCGTGCATAAACAGTTATGTTGATTGGGGACACCAATTCTAGTCGTACTTGGTAGAAACTATTCTGAGTCACTAGACTTCATAGAAATACACTTAATATAAAGTTTTGTGCGTTTCGGAATATTATGGCTTTGAAACACTAAAAGTTTATTTTATATGGACCGCAAATATTCTACAGGCAATTTATGTACAGTTAAAGATAAAAGTTTCCTGACAATTATCAAGTCATTAAAGCGGAAAAATTATTGCAATTTCCTTTCGTTCATTTCAAGTTGCAATTCGCGCACAAAGCGACAAGTGGCAATATGGACGCACTAGTAACTAAAGTTGCTGTATCTCTGGCAATGTACAATCAGAGAAGTTGAAACAGATCCAGATCATGGATGTAAGTAATTTGGTCCGGTCTTGTCAAACTTAGCCGACAGATCACGACTTATATAGAATTAACATATCCCGCCCAAATGACGTAGGTCCGTCAACTGGCTCTGTCAGAGACGCTAAAACAGAGCCAGATTGCGGATCTAAGTAAATTGGTCGCGTTATGTCGAACCCGACAGATCACGACTTAGTTATATACAATTGACATATTCCAACCAAATGACGTAGGTCCTTTATATACCTATGAAAATTTCTTCGATTACATTTTTTTAGGACTCAATATAGAGGGAATGCAAAATATTTCAAAATATGCTATATTTTAGGGACTGAATGACTCTATAATGTGATCATATGAGATGGAGATTGCTGACGGTCAAGAAAGATCATAATTGATAATAATTCCCTATTTCATTACTTACTGTTAAAATTTCTGTTCGGCTATCCACAACTTTTTTTTGATAGATTCTCCATACAAAATCGGTCAAGTAAAGTTGTATCTGTCAAATAAAAATACTATCTGTAAGGGGTGAAACAATCCCTTAATATATAAAACTCAAGATGAATGACTAATATCAGTCATCTAAGAACGAACACCCCAAACCACTGAACGGAACGGGCTAAAATTTGGCACGAAGGATTTTCATAAATTCTACCCCAAGAGAATTATAGACGACGAAAGTTCGAATGCAAATATATCTTAACGCGAGTTGCGAGGAAAAGCTTTTAAATTCTACCAATTCTATGATGTTAGGGTGGACATAATGTGATGAGAAGCCTGTGTCCAATGGAGGACACACTGCGTTCCCGGTCATTAAACGGGTCGCGTCTTCGCCAAGTGCGTACGCGCCTCCATAGGCGACTGGTTTGTCTCAGGCGAATGTTTTTTGTCCAGTTACTTGCATTCTGAAGCATTGGAACCAGTTTTGTACTAACATTTCGTTCGGTTAACTCAGCCTTTCCCTACTCATTGTTTATCAGAGAAAGCGCTTAGATTTATATTAATAACTTGGGATTTACGGAAATGCTTGATTCTATTTATGTTAAAGTTTATTTGGATGTTTATTATGCGACTACTGAACGGAATTTGATGAAATTTGACAAACAGGGTTTACAGGGCCTTAAGAGCGTTATCAGAAATTTTCAGATGCTGTTTTCATTTATAAAGACCTTTATGAATAAAAACGGCAACTCAACATTTTACTATTGTGCTCGTACTATCGTAGATAAGGATAGTCTAAAGGTATAATCTAATTAAGGGAAATATTACTAACATTAACCCCCTTATTTATAAAATATTCAGTCATGAGACGCTTTTAATATTCCAGAAAAAGACTAAATTTTGATTAGCTTAACACTGATTTAATATTTATATGAATAAAGGGGTAAATTATTATTATCGTGATTTTTGTGACTAACATATTAATAAAAACTATGGTCATTTAATTTTTTGTCTGAAATAAATATATTTTATTTTATATGTAGAATAAAGAATAAAATATTTTTATTTCAAACAAAAAATTAAATGTCCATACTAAGCGTTGACTATAATTAAAGGCCTAAAATTGTAGGATTTTGTCTGATTCCGAATAAATGCTGCCGGGGGATTTATAGTGCGAACAAAGCCGCGGGACAATGCAACTGATAATGAAAAATGAAGTTGTGGATTTGACTTTTTTTACGTTTAGCTTTTAAGCTTTTTCAATAAAAAGCTAAAGCTCTTTAGGTTTTAAATTTTAGACCTACATTTTACCGCAGACCATAGACTACAGAGGTCGACTCAGAATAATGTTGTCAGTGGAAATAATTATATGCTGGGTTTAATTAATGTGGACAATGAAGAGTATTTTTGATTTTTGTTTATTATTCATCCGTATACTTATTCGTTTTTAAATAAAATAAATAAAGAAATTTAGTTTTTAGTCCACCGAAAAATTAGACTCATTTATAAACAACAGAACAGTATTAAAAAGTTGATAATTTAATTCAATACCTTTCAAACAAGTGGACAAGTGGTTAAGTGGGACGTCATTAACACATTTCAACATCGCTTCCAGTTATCCGGGTCAAAAAACTCCAAAACTTATGGAATTCTAGCATATCATTATAACAAGAAAATATAGTGTTGCTAATAGGGTTAACAAAGTTAATGCTAATTTATAGCAAAATAACAAGTAACTCAGAGGTTGCACAGAAATAAGAAAATCTCTTTTTTACGAAAATACTGGGTGGTTTTGCAATAACATCGATGGGCATAATTTTAAGTATCACATAGGTACAATAGTTCTAAGCTACTCAGTGTTTTATGAACTTGACAATGTTATGGGATATCACATTCCATAACACAATGTACCGGAGATATAAAAAAATTTGCGATTTTTTTGGACGCGCGACAGCCCTAATATATACCCATATCTCGTGTTATTATTGTCGTAAACAAGTCTAGCATCATTATATATGCTAAATTATATATCTATTAGCAATTAAAGACGACTTGTATGTCAACTTAGCAAATTAAAGACCGAGATCATAGTATAATTTTAGAAAAATATAATACATTTTCTTATTCTGTAGAAAACCAAGTCATATTGAATCTCTAGCGATTTATAAGTCTACTTTATTCCAAAAGCAGGAAAAACGCTAAATATGAATAAAACAAATTAGTATTAACAATGTGTGTCTGCGATATATGGATGAAAAATTGTCTTCATGCCAAAAACGGGCATTGTTTTTACTGTTATAACATTTTAAATTACGAACTAACTAAAACCTGTATGTATTGTAATAACTTCCATAATTTTAAATCACTTAAGCACTAGAATAATTTTACATTCTCGATCCAATTTAAAATTAAAAAATGAAATCTATTAATAAAAAAAAATTGTAAGATGTAAAGCTAAATATATTTTTAGTAATTTAAATACCTTATTTACTAATAAAAATAATAAAACATTAATGTAGAAAAATAACAAATTAAAAGGAAGACTAGCGAATGGTAGAGTTAACGTTTTGTTGATGTTCAATAAAAGTTAATAGCATTTAAAATATTACTAGCTAAGTAAAACTAGCTGAGTAACAAGCGCTAAGTGTTAAGCGTTGAGAGCCTATAAAACACTAAATAAATTAAGCTATAGTTACTTGCTTCCTTTTGCCAGATTGAAAATTACTAGGATAAGTTTTTACACGTAGCGATTTAGCATTGTAAAAATATTATATTGTTAACCATTTTCTTCCAAACACAAATTGCAGGATTTCGAATAAATTTAATTTACAAATTGAAACATGTTCGTTAGTTGATTTTGATTGGATTCAATAACTCTTCTCTTTAATATCTATATTAATGTCTTATATGGGAAAATGTGTTTGTTTCTTTGTCTCTTCTTAACGCCCAGTAACGTCCTAAGCAACAAAATCTACTATTGGCCTTGAAAAAATATGTTGCCAAAATATTCGGTATATTCGCACGATTTTCAAGTTGAGCAAATTCGTTGATAAGTCAGTATCAGCAAGTCAAGATCAAAAGAGGACTTTCTGTCCTCTTTTGACTTTTGGCTTTAAAAACTGTCATCGCCCCACTTTCTTTCACTAACCAACTTAGTAATTTATAAACTACGTTGTTATTGAAATCCAGATCGTATTAGCACTAAACATCCACAGACAGAGTGATGATGATGCTGGGATTAGCGCCACAATTCATCTTTAGTAATAGTACGAGGTAACAATAACATAAAACAAAGGGGCTTTCAGTGGCCACGGAGTAAAGTATTGAAATTCCATAACAAATGAACAAAACAAGTTTTGAGTTACGATTGGCACAACTGCCAATTTCCATTAATCCTTCTATGTAGAAATAAGAGCTTCTCTTTTGACGAATTTGAGAAAGATCTTAGCTTAAATTTTTATATAATCCTGATTCACTGCTAACTGGATTAAGGGAAGCTAAAGGTTCTAGAATCATGTCAAGTAGAGTATAAAAAAAAAATCTCTGGCCTTATCTCTTGGTATTGCTAGGAGTTAAGATTATATGTAATAATGAATATGTAAGAGTACGATTTCTCGGTTTATTAATGCAAATGTGATACCTTCTACAACACAAAACATACCACAAGAAATAATTTTTTGTGACTGCACCTCCTGAATTCTAGCACTAAAAGCCATTAATTTTAGATGGAACATTCTAGAATAGAATTTATATAAGAAGATGAAAACTTTACGAGTCTGCGAAGGTTGGAAATGATTAAACGAATAAAGGATATGTTATGAAGTTCATTTGATCGCCCACTTGGTTTCTAGCGACAATAAGGCTGTCTTGTTATTAGTCAGTTGAATCGCTGAGTCTTTAACGAAATAACACATCAAAAATAAATTGCGTGTAAATATTTGTTGTAATGAAGCACTACCACCAAAGGCAAATTGCAAACCTTCTTGATTCGGTCGCATTATGTGAAACTATATTAATATTGGGATGAGATAAGACGACCTAAAAATGAAGGTCTCTTGTGATTTATTTCATAGTGGAAACATTGAAAATAAAGTATGAATACTGTTAGATATATACAGTTTCATTTGTGACAGTAGATTTGAGTTTCATCAACAACAAGCGTCTCAAAATTTAATTTATTCTTTACAATTTGGCGCATCGAACGCTCAAATATAAGAATTTTAAATACAAAACTTTAGCATCTTTATGGCTTGTTACATTGAAAGCTCTAGAATACGACCTCAAAAACTTTCACATCAGTCGTTGGAAACGCAACACCGAGCGTAGGTTTCTCAAAAAGCACAATGCACCCACACCTTCTCAACCTATTCAGAGAATCAGTCTTGGAGTTTGAACAATATGAGTGTACTTAATTGTTGATGTGGAGGCCGCGTACCCCCTATACATTGAGATAAGCTTTGTTTATTTTACACCGATTAGCGCGGTATTACGGTTTTTGGTTATAACGCGCTCTTAAGAAGAGAGTTTTTGTAAGCTTTAATCAAATATTAATAAGATACACAGATGCCTTCAAAATTGAATAAAATAAATACACCAAGACTACCCAAAACAACGAAAATCAAAATCAATTGTATTGAAAAATAAAACTTTACTTAATGAGTTAAAACTCACAATCGTAATAACGTTAAAATCGCGGTCTCGGAGCGACTAGGAGTCGAATAGTGCTTAAGCGCTGTTTTGCCGGTGCCACTTTTTAGACGGCAACTGTGAATCTTTGTAATATTTGATCGAAACGTATATGATATCAATTCTTTCTACACTTTAGTTAGAAAACAGCATTTAATTTCTGCTTTATTTTAAGATCGTGATTGTGTTTAAATCGTGAGCATTAAATATGTTACCATTTGCGGCTTTACGCAACGATAAAGAACATGTTTATTACTATATAATTTTCATTAAAATAGGTCAGTCAGTTCTTGAGCAAAGCCTTTAAAGGAAATCCCATTTCCGACCCACAGAAGTCTTTATTATAGTAACTACGGCCGTTTTTAAATGCGAATATATAATTTCGAACGATGCGAACGAACGAACTACGATAGTGGTTGAAATAGCTGTTTTGAACAGATTTTGCAATAAATTTCAGTTGTTTAGATTGGGGTTCGCAGAAAATGTCAACTTAATAAAAACTGTTTACGCTTTTCCCATAGTTAGTAAGCACTTTTTCACAAACAATTTTTAGGCTCTACTTAAGACCGCGTCACCTTGACAGAATTTTACAAATCACCCGTCCAGCCTGCGACGCACAACACAACGCCACACATGTACACACACACCTCCTCGGTCGACATAGAACCTCTTTTGTTGACGTGCAACCTCAACTTACTTTTCCCCTTAACGAACTCCGAGTGTTTGTGCGATGTTTGTGTGTTTGTCCTGGGCGGCACGTGATGTACGCGTTGGGCGCGCGCGGCATGCGCACCGTAGCACAGCGCGCACAGCACCAGGCAGCACAGAATGACGCGCGACATGACGACATCACTGACACAACCGCTCGCTACAACCTCCCATCGTGTACTGGCCCGCCCGGTTTGCGGACATGCGCGGGCGCACCCATAGATCTAGGTAGCGTAGAGCCTCCAACCGAAAAAGTTTGGGCGGCAAATTTCGGGAGTTTGAAAAGTTTTTCAAGTTTATAGTAAAATAATGAAAAATAGTTGGTATGTTTGATGAAAAATTGTTGAGCATGAACTTTAGGTTCATTGCTATAAAAATAAGTTAAGTATCTAAGCCAAACGTAATTCTATTTTAAACCTTAATTGTTTTTTTTCTAAATATTTAAATGTAGTTTTAGTATTACAATCACCATTTTCCTCAATTTGTATTTAATGTACTGCAAATCGCAGCTAACGTATAAAAACTGCAATAATATGACTAAATTATCGTCTCATAATAATAAAAACCTAAGTAAGTTTTAGAGAGGATTCTAGAATGATATTTAAATATAAACTTGATATAATATAATGACATATCTTAGCATTAATAAGCCTATGCGGTCGATCTGCGCTTACAAGCACAGGTAAACGTCGAGAGAGACGCAGGTATGCGCTGGAGCCTCTACGACACAAAAAAGCCACGTTACAGACCCGCGCATTGTAGCCCGTGCTAGGACCGAACTAAACGACAGACTTTGTAATAAAATGAGCGGTTTATTTTGATAGAAAACACTTATGTATTACATACAAGACACTTTAAAAACTAAGACAACAAGCTGTAAGATAGCGAAATATACTTCTAGCTTCGTGTAGACAGAACTAGCGATATTTCTAAGCTACTAAACTAGACAAGCTAGGGTCAATAAGCTAAGGCAGTTTAAGAGAGCTTGCTTTATTAGCTTGATAAACTAGCCTCATTTATCCCGGCGACACCCACAAAGATAAATGTATCTTAAAACAATGTAAATTAAAGATTTATATAATTTTGATAATCATTTTCACATAAGGTCATTTTCAAAAATTTCACTATAGTGATGTTAAGGACATAAAATTTTTCTAACGACCAATATTATTTTTCGTGTTTTTATCTACAATGTTAAGAGGAAATTTCCAGAAATCTACATATTATCACGAAGATTCGAGAACTGTACAAGTCGGTATACTTATTTTATAACTTATTTAATGTGTATTATTATATATTATTATTAAATAATAATTTTAATGTAAGTCACTCAATAAAATGAGAAAAGTCGAAAATAATTTCTAAGCATGAGATAGAGAAGCGCGCGCGTTGAACTCTTTCTGTCAGTCGACCTATCTGCTGCTTCCATCGACTTGTACAAACTTAGTTAAAAGTTTGTTCTTTGTTATTAAAAATATATCTTACTATTTTTCATATTACGAATTTGTTTAATTTATGGAATATAAGCTTCTAAGAAAAGTGTTCAATATGTTAGAGATATTTTTAAAATAGCAACATCAAGATTGAAAAGATGTTTTGGCTTAATTTATAATTCTGTACATTGGTGAAGATATTATGACGTAAATATATTATAATGCTAATCATAGAAAAAGCTAGTAAAAAGCGTTAAAGGCTAGCTTATGCGCATATTCTTTCATAAATCTATACCTAGATAAGTTTTAATGAGGCTTAAATTTTATCCATCAGATATATCACTGATATCTTAACCTCTGTCACTGATTATCTGCTACAATGTTTACGATTGCTATCAAACAATAATTTCAGTTCCTTAACCCACTATTGTAAAACCGGGTGAAAGGGAATGGTGATCTATGTACGTTTGCAATAAAGACAAATTTACTGTGACGATGTTTGATGCTTTTGTCGCATAATAGCCCTAAGAGACCGCCTACAATTTCTACTCAATACGTCAGCTTGCCAATAAAGTACGTTTACAATACTTTAACTATTTCATTGTATTTAATTGTCTTCAAAAATTTTAAATATTATTTTAATTAATATGACAAAATATATCCTTTGCTATTTTCAAGTAATGAGCATTAAGCGTCTTCTTTGGAGTTTTCAATGTAACAGAAAAGTTGTTGGTACTTTTTTTATATTTTCATTGATTTTTATTCCATTAACTTTTTCCATTCCGATAACATTTTGGAATTCCGTTGATTTTGGATTTCATCGAACAAGCTGAACATAGAGCCTAAAGTACTTGAAGTAAATTAAAATAAACGTAGCGATCACCCATCCGAACAAGTTCTCTACTGACGTAGCTTAACCCGTTAGAAATAGCCACATTACATTCTAATCTACAATCTATAAAACACATAAAATATTTAAATATACAATGTAAGATTTTTATTTATGCTTACAATTAATTTCGAATAAATTAACTGTCGTCGCAAAAAGTTTGGATTTTTAAGCGAGAATATTTTTTGTGTACATATATTTTGTTTCTTACCAGTCTTTTTATTGCTATCATCATAATGTCGCGTGGTCTATTTTAAAATAATAAAACGATGATGTCTTGTATTAAAATGAAATATAATATTTATTTAATAATATCCATTTACACTTTGGAATCTGGTTTATTAAAATCTGTGTAAAATAAAGCTCTTATTAAATCCATTCGTTATGCTGAATATTAATAACGTAATTAATAAAACGAAACGTTTCGTTCGCTTTTAGGGATCCGGACTACAGAACATACTACTGAGATTTTATACGCTGGTCATAGGTGCAAATAATTTTTTATAGGCAATGAATACAAGGTAATAAATATTATATTTTAGATCATGTTTTTCGCCATTCTGTATGGAATCCGTCGTACTCAATTCGCAATTATTTTTTTTAAATTGCGCGCTACAGACGTTATATTATGCAATTGCGATTTAGGAAAGAAACTCAATATTATTTATTGTTGTAATATACCAGTATAAATGGTATTGTATCCTTTAGTATCAAGGACATTTTAGGCTTCCTCAGGTTTACTCGTAGTGCTTACAAAATGTTAACACAGGAAACAAACTTTTAGACATATATACCGATTATATACTCTAAGCTAAACAAGAAGTTACAACATAAAAAAACGAAGTTGGAAATTTAGTGATATCAAGTGTAAAGCTAAGTGTCTAAGCTACTTACACCTTTAATAAAGAATAATGTAACAAGTCAGAAACAAAAGTACTAGTACTAGAAAATCACTTTATAAGTAACGAAGTACGAAATTTAGCAAGCTACTTGACACCTTCGAGAAAAACAATTATAAGTCTAAAACAAAACTACTAGAACTAGAAAAACACTTTAAAAGTAGGAGTGAGCTACTTGACGCCCTCGAAAAAAATAACACAATAAGTCTAAATAAAACAAAACAACTAGAACTAGGAAATTACTTAAAATTAACTAAGTACGAAGCTTAGTGCGCTACTTGACACCTTCGAAAAATAAACCCAAGTCTGAAACAAAGCTACTAGAACTAGAAAATCACTTTGAAATTAACAAAGTACGAAATGTGGAGTTAACAAAAGCCCCAGCGACCACTTGACTGTATTGTGTGAGGACAATGAGCTTTGATGAGTATTGTTGAGCAGGTACCTGCCACCGAATACGACGAGTGTGGATTTCACCTTACAGAGCTTACTCGCAGGTAGGGATATAATTATTGTCTGTCTCTAGCGAAAATTATTTAAGAATACTTGATGCATCTTCATTCCGCCAAAATCGTATATCGCGCGCTAAAGAATCATCTATGTTATGGAAGTATGCCCAGACTTAATAATTGCTATGAAAAAAAAAATCATTTCAATCCGTCCTCCGGGTAAATTTCTATTCAAGTATTTCGATAATATGCCAAAAATATCTGATAATAATTAAAATAAAATTATTTTTATGCGAAAGTCAATAAGACATCAAAAATAAATTATTGCGGAGAACAAGTTGTAATAGTATACATCAAATAAAATACCAAAAGATACACCCAAAATGTTTATATTCATTAATTATGCATCTTATCTACCTTTATAATTTTATGCCATGGTCATAAAGTGTTCAAAAAGGGTACGTTTATATTTGGTACAAAAAACTCAGAAACAATAATATGGAGTTACCAAAGAGGCCGCTACTTAATATTAAAAATAACGATTCGGATCATTAATATAAAATATAATAAACTGTTAATAATTGTGGCGTATCATAAAAGTAATAAAAAACGCATTCCTGGCCTGTGGTACCCCACTGTGTTGGGTTGTATTCGTTACCGATGTTAGAACTCGATTTGGACAAAAATAATACAACATCGTGTTATAAGATTAAATTTTTCAAGCTAATGTGGTCTTATGATAAATTGTAGCGTCTTCAGCGCACCGAAAGGTTCAGGTAATATTTTATTAGATTTCAAACACAGGATCCTTTAATCTTTCATCGCAGTTCAAAAAAGGAGATGGTGAAACCTTAGATATTTACAGAGCATAACATTACGCATTTGCATACATCCAAATTGGTTTTTCTGTATATTTATTAGCTGGGTTGAATATTTATTGTCCGTAATGAAGGCTATCGCTCGAAAATGTTAAAATTGTAGCTGTGGAAAAATATTCTACTAGCTTCTTTATTGGTCCAGAGTTTCATATTAATTTGCATCCGCGTTTTAGCTTCCAGGGAATGTGAAGCAGCCCTAAAAACAAAAAAATCAGTCGTCTTGTGTTTTATGGATTAATGAATAATTCCCGACTTAAAACCGTCAATTTTCAACGTTATTATGTTCACGATAGTGCACGAGATTATGCAGAAAGAGCCCGGAGGTATGTTTCGTTGCATTTCACATGCTAATGCCAAATATTCGAAGAATGAGCCTACCCTACAGCGGCGTATGAGTATGCTAAATATATTGTTAAATGCAGTGAAATTATCAACCTCTTCAAGACATGCGCATACATTTGAATAATCTTGCAACTGTTTAACCTAACACCCTTAAAATATTAGGCAGGGTAGCTTCTTCCGTCGCATGTAATGTGCCAATCAGTATAATTTCCGTTTAGAAATTAGTATTTACGTCCTAAAGAGTAAAAGAAAGATAAAAGAAAGCAAAAAATACCCAAAAAGTTGCTGGCTTGCTATACAAACAATAATTTAGTATTTTTGTTGAAAATATATTTTTTTTATCGGCATAACTATGGTTTCTAGCGCTGAATGCATTTCCTAAAAATAAAGAAGCATCATATAGCAAATTGACGTTCATACTCGTACATAACAAGCTGACGCTTACCATGAAAATAGCGATGGTACTGTAAGATACTGAAATCAAAACGATTGCACCGACAGATGCACTTTTGACATAGCCTCAACAAAGCGGGCTGTATTCACACGCTCACAAAAGGCGTTTTTTGCCTTCGAAGATTCCGGACGGAATCTAAACTCGACTCACATTGTGGGAGCGAACCTTATATGACGATTTTTTGGTCCAAAATAATTATCTCATGTTCAATGTGAAATGCAGTTTTTTGACTTGACAAAACTCGAAGACAATGCCATATAATATTACAAGTAGGTGTGGTTTATGGACGAAATCAATAAAGGGTTTACAGCCTACAGGTGATATTTTCAGAAGAAATAACGCAATAAATAGTAAGCCTTATCCTTAAAAATCATATGCAAAATTATTATAAACTATTTTTGTATGTGCGCAATGTATAGAAACTTCAGGTTCTCTGAAATAACGTTTTTGTATTTGTAAACCTAATGCAAGCGGTCTAGTACAATAAATGCTGTATATGATTTTGACTGTATAACAATATCTTGTATTATAAACAAAATAAGTAGAAACTATAAATCTGGGTTCATGCTACGCTACTAAAATGGCCGATTAAAATCAAAAATAAACTACAACGGGGCTTTGTTTTACTCGTGTCCGCAACTCGCTTTATCTGTGGACCTCGCTCGATACACCGAAAAAAAATCTCAAAAGTGGCGCGCAGGTAAGTCGCGGCCATCTTGGAACATTTTTTATTCTTTTTTTTATTTAATAATCTACATGTTTTACGGCTTGTTAAGTAGTTTGTTACGAGCCGAATTCACTAATTAAATTGTGGGTACCGCGGTGGCAGGCATGATATATTTTTGACATATATTTGTTTTTATTGATGGAACACTATGCGCGCACCCCAAACTAAAAGACTATTTTTACTAGGAGGGTTGTCAGAAGGTACCTACTGATACTTTTATCCATATTTTAATATTTATTTTCGAAACTTGACAGTAAAAATAATGTCCTATCTCTTAGTGATTCTGAAACGCTATAGAAAGGTAGTTTAAACGACTGTAACTTAATCATAATATTTTTTATTTATTAGGTACACCGGATTTATCGACACTTTAAAGTGCGGTTTATTAAATTATTGTGCGGACATTGTAGGTAATATTATAATATAACACGATACAAATTCATGACCGCCACAATATAATTAATTGTAAAGAAATAGTATAATTGGAGGAAACGATTAAAATGGTTTTCCATGTAAGTAATATGTTTTTATAGGTAAAGAATATGCTGCCTTGTTTTTTCTAGGTAATACTATGGTACTTCGTTTTTTCCTTTTTTTTTGCATTTATTGCCAACTGGATTGTGGATTTTATTCGCGCAGATTTTTTCACATTATTTTTCGCGGATTTATTTGTGTCAGTGCCTATCCGCTAGAGTTTCAATCATACACTTTTGTTATAATTCAAAAGTAGTGTAGTGTGTTAGAAAAGTAGTAAATAATAAAAAACCGCTTGGATAAAAAAAACGTTCACACTGCGGACGGTACCACTACCAGTCACGATGTTTTGTGTAGTGGATGCGGACTGATCCGTAATTGTAGTCTAGCGGGTATAGTGGGTACAACGTCAAATTATTTTCGCTTCTGCCTCACAGCTATAGCTAGGGTTGTTTGCAAAAACATAGAATACATCAAATATATAATCTTTAAGAAGTTCTACGAATTTTCAGGAAACTTCAGTACTCTGCTTAGTCTGATCGATCGTTGATTTGGTTAAAGCCCTACTTTTCGATTGTTATTTGTTGGATTATACAAAATATACTTAAATATTTAAAAAAAATGTTTTTTCTGCAAACCAGCTATAAAAGTCATTTATAATATAAACCACTTTGAACAGTTCCAAACTGTAGATGTATGTTATAAAATAAAAAAAAAACATACACATCCCTAGCTGGAAGACGCTCTGAGGCTTTGTTTATAGTCTTAAGCCAGTGATGTACCCATTAGTTTGCTTATGGCAATAACTGGGTGTTTTCATAATAACTAGTAGTCTGAAAAGTTCAACATGAGAGAATTCTAGCACTTTTAATTTACATCACTTTACATAGCCTTTTCGTTCCTAATTTGTATTTAAACAAGGGTTGTAGCCTCTTATGTTTCCGACTTGCTTTATGAATATGAGGACATTTTTAATTTTTATATTTTTAATCCTATAATGGGTAAACAATATGGGCTTTATGTCACATTTTCAGTTAACCTGTTAACACATAATGCGACAACATATTTCAAATACATAATATTTTTTTAACATAATTTTAAGATCTTAGGGATTAAATAAGACATTTTAATACATAAGTTTAATATTAATTGTTGGTTAGGCTTTTCGAAGATAAAAGGGGCGACGTAGAAAAAGTCGTCTGGAGTCGGCTTCGGCCGGGAATATAATTATGGGCCGCTGGCCAAAGCGTAGTAAGTCGAAATTCTCACATTTTTTACCGAGAATTCTAATCCGAATATTTGTATACATTAGTAAGACGGACATGCTTTTTAGTTTTAAAGCGAAAATTTGTGATATTTTTCGAAGATTCTAATTTAAAAAAACATTCTATTTAAAACATTCTGCTAGTTGATACATTGATCTATAAACACCTGTTAAAATGTTAAGCAAATAATAAATGTCGTTTATAATTTTAAAATTAATAATATCTGTAATGAACTCTGTGATTTATGACACCTATATAAAAAATATAATATCAAAAAACATTCCATAGAGTCGCGTTAAATAATAATTTGCCTAATTAACTCCATTATAAACAGGTAATAATTTAAAAAGTTGAAACTCGTATGTAAAAGCTGATCTCCATAATTATACCAGTGTCATATTTTTTAATTCGGGGTCTACTTGTTGTGGGGCAACATCGGGTTTTAACCGACATTACGTAAAAGGGTTATTTGTTTTTAGACTGTTTGTAAATAAAAGTAATTAAAAGTTATAATTTATAGAACATCTGCCCGTCTGTCAAAGATTGGACGACTCAAAAATGATCTATTTACTGCAAATCTAACTTGAAGTAATCAGGTTGGTGTTAGTTATATAAATATTTATAGAATTTGTTGCATTCAAACATTTAAAAAAATATTGATATAGATAGCTTTTTTCAGTATAGCACTAGAATACACATCGCACACTAATTTGAAAAATTAATTATTATCTAACGGATGCTAATTAAGATGGTTTTATGGCCATTTTAATCTTTGACATTTACAAACCTCGATGGCAAGATAACGACTATTTTAGAAATTCCATTTGCTTTGATAGACTCCGAGTCCGCTATTTAACACTATCATAATGACAGCTAAGTTTTTTTACAAGTGGTTTTTAATTGACGACTATGGTGAGGCAATTTTTCGAGGTTTGGAACTGCGTGATGGGTTTATTACGATGTAACTTGTGCAGAAAGTTACTGAAAACCGCAAAGCTTTTATACGGGTAGTTTAATGGTTTTCTTAGAAAATACTTTACATGTTTTTAAAACACTAACTAAAATTGAAAATTGATCTCAAGTACATAATACGGATGCTCATTGCCGTGGGAAAGCCATGCTTTGGCACGAATGGGCCGGCTCTACCGGAGTGATCATGGCCTCACAGAAAACTGGCGTGAAACGGCGTTGTCTTGTGTTTCGTTCAGTGAGTGAGTTTAGCGGTGGCGAAACTTCCCTGATCCCCTATCCCTATTCCTGTTCCCTATTCTCGCATAAAAGCCGGCAACGCATTTGCGACTCTTTAGATGTCACGAGTGTACATGGGTGATAGCAGTTGCTTACCATCAGGTAACCCGTCTGCTCGCATGGCCCCTAAATTTCATGAAAAAAACAAAATCTTACCCCCTAAATATCATTAAAAAAAAGAATTTTGTCTTAAATTAATAACGCTACTGCGTTAGTTTCTTAACTTAATTAATTTAAATAAAGGTACGTCATTGCGAGCGTTTTCGAGTTTTTTTATTATAATATTATTATTGTGTATTATGATTATTTTCTTGATAAGAGAAAATTTTAAAAATTTAATAAATTGATTATAGGTATACAGGTATTTAAGCAAGTACCGAATAACCGTTGATCGTCGCATGCGCATATTTCGACGAATTTAAACACTATTTGAATAATACGTGCGCTGATACAAATTCCACAAACTGCCAGCAACTTTGAATATAAATAGAGTAATTTTACTTTTTACTTTAACACTGCTACATAGATAAAAATGTAGCGATTAAATTAGGCGTAAATTATGCCTATTCAAATTCAAAATATTATTTATTTCAGATTTTCATTCATAGTGTTAGTTACAAGAGGTCCTTACTCTAGTGCTAGTAAATATTAGATATAAATAAAGTAATTTATTATTACATTATGTATCTCATAATTTCTCTATACCTTCCTGACCAGAATTAGGATAACCCATAGTACCACCACCCATAGCACCCACTATAGCTTCTAATGAATCTATTTTGAATTAAATTTACTAACACTTTCTCAGACTTCGACTTAGAGGGCGATTTTAGACCATTAGAGTATTTATTTATAAATTCTTTATTTGTTTATAAAATACAAAACATACATTAGAGAAAAAAGAAAATTGGCGGGAATAAAGCAAATGGCATTACCGCTTACAGCGTTTTCTTCCAGGCAACCATAGAGTAGTTAACACTTACCTGTTTTAAAACTAATATCAAATTATCAGTGCAAACGTTATATACGAAAATGATATTGAGCGGATAAAGTTGTGCTTTGGAATGATGGAAAATATCCCTATAGTACTTTCGCCTAATCTAGGTGAGAGCGATCATTACCCTCTGTCAAAAAATGTGTCTTTTCTGTACAAACCGCGATCGACAATGAGAGAGAATACTTATTGTCAATTGCGATTTATATAGAAATGACAAATTTTTTGACTGAGGGTAATGACCGGTACTAGATCGTGCGTATTATAGCAACACTCCCAGCAATTACTTAGAGCTCACGCGCAATATTTACCGACTTGATCGAAATAAAGTGTGACGTCTCACCTCCAGTAACATTCAAGTACAGACGAATATTAATACAACGAAACAATGGAGGTCATGTGGCAAAGAGCAAAGTGAAGGAAACGAGAAACAATTACATATGGATAATCAATTATTTACGTACGTACGTATTAATGAATACACAAAATACGGCGCCGGCGCCCCAGTACAGTCATTGTAACAGTGCTGTTAGAAATCCTTCGATATAGCATTAAAATTTACTCCATACACAAGGCCGAAAGGGTATTGCCCGGGGTTGCAGGGTGCGAAGGGCAAGAGAAGGGAAGAGCCCTAGGATGATGGGGCGGAAAGCTACAGGAGCCTCTACTGCACATTTTACCGTGGGAGGGCCATGCTTCGGCACGAATGGGCCGGCTTGACTGGAGTGATACCACTACTTCACAGAAAACTGGCGTGAAACGGCGTTGTGATGTGTTTCGTTCAGTAAGTGAGTTTACCGGTGGCCCAACTTCGCTGATCCCCCTACCCCTATTCCCATTCCCTATTTTCTCATAAAGGCCGCCAACGCACTTGCGACTCTCCGGATGTCGCGAGTGTCCATGGGCGACGGGAGTTACTTTCCATCAGGTAACCCGTCTGCTCGCTTGCCCCCTAAATTTCATGAAAAAAAAACATAATCGCCGATGTTCGTTGCCGTTATTTGTCACGATCATCGTTCAAGCGTCCACATCGTCGTAGTACTTCGCCGGTCAAAGGCGAATATAAAATAGGTTATCGTCTGAATTCACCGATCAAAAGAGGAGTCATAAAATACGCAAGTGAACAAGCGAATGAACTATTTGTCTGATGCATCTGACGGCTGGGTTTGACAAAACACTAACGTCACAGTTCTTGATTTGAATTAGTAATAATATCTATGGACGCTTCACACCACGTCAATCTGGCCCCGTGCTAAGTACCCGAAGGACTTGTGTTACGGGTAC
>JAOTAV010036710.1:0-18820 GCA_026546445.1 Cyclargus thomasi
ACGATACCTTTTAACGTTATAACGTTACATTTAACGGTAAATGGTATCGATACCAAATTTTTAACGTTACTTCAGTCGCTGTTTTCGACAGAGTTACAACAGTGTTGAGGGTTGCAAGTGCTGTATGTTCAAAAGTTACATAATATCTCATTCGAAAACTAACATTTTGAGGGGAAAAATAACATGTCGTATTAATTTCATAAAATAAATTAACTTGTATAATTTTACTCGTTTTACTTTAAACACATTTATTTTAACGCTAGCTTTTGCCCGCAACTTCGCTCGCGTAGAGTTTGAGAATATTCTTGTGAACGAAACGAATACAACTTTTATTTGTAGGAGTTCTATACGAGAGTTGAACTTTAAGTCGTTGTTCCAAAGTTTTAATTTTTAAAAATCTTACAATTTATTGAAAAAATATACATTTCAGTTTTAGCCACAGTCACAACAATTAATATTTTTCCCTTTAAGGCTAGTTCAAGCACCCAAGTGGAAATCCTACTAAGCTAGCAGCACTGACGTCGCGATTCACGCTGCATATAATAATTTATACAAGTTGCAACTGGCAGCACCGCCCACCACTGAATGCACGAACAGGCAACGTCGCACCAATGGTAACGTTAAATATAACGGTAAAAGTAACGTTACTTTTTACCGTTAAAAAAAAGTAGCAGTAATTTGCGGGTATCGGTAACGGAACGAAATGTTTGTTACTTTTACCGTTAAATTTTAGGTAACGTTATCACTCCCTGCTTAAAAGTTATACTAGAATTCTTTGTCTATGGTTCACTTTGTGGAATAGCTATTCACCTTGCTAGCTTGTGTCAACCGTCGTTCATTGCAAAAAAAAGTACTGTCAAAATACAACCAAAAGAGAGCTCGATACTGAAAATTATTTTAAAATCGTGCATTTTTCTTAAATTGTACTATTGTGTTAGGTGAAAAGACTCAAAACAGAATCAAAATAGTTTGGTTTTCATGTATTCTTTCGTTAATAATCAAAATGTGGGAGTCACCATACATGACTTGTTTTATTCTCTACGTATTTTCTTTTCAAATAATTATCACTGATTCTCGCACTTCTAATATTTGGAAATTAGACCCCGAGAAGGGGCAAATAGTCGACGGTAGTACGTTACCGCAGGTTTGTAGTAGTAGTCACATTTACATAATCAATTGTATTTGGCATGTGAAAACTGTTTTGGTATTAAATGACCGACTTCGCTTTACGAACTACCTTCTACTAACTCGTTAGCCTTGGTCCGTGAGGTTTTGTTGATATTAATTCAAAGTTCACCATAGCATTGATTGAGATATTCAAAGTGATCTTATGTTTAGATCCTTCAATGCAACTGATACAAGCAAAAGCAATATACAAATTGTACATTTTATAGGATGACTCAAATAAGTCTAAACTGAATGAAGCAGATTCGATTTTCAATATCATAACATCAACAGTGTACTACGGTAACACATGGACTAAACATGGTTTTGACAACATGTTCTGCACGGATTGTCAAATGTATGAACAGCAGAGGTAATGAACATCATTGATTTGCTCTTAAAAGTATTTTCCGCAATACATACTTGAGTTCAAAGTTTGCAACACTTGCATAAACAGTCTTGAATAACATTACATTATAAAAATACTAGTAGTCATATTTGGGCAGTGTAAATATACTTATAACAAGACTCTTTTAAAACAATGTTTGATTTTACGAAGTACACATGTTTATTATTACTGTATAATAAACTTTTTCTATACAGGGCTAATGGAGAAAATGGTGACATATCAAGTATGGACACAAATAATGACTTAGAGGATGAATACCTGGACTGTGGAAAAGCAGTCAATTTTACGTATTATGATAATCTTGTAGGTGTGGCAAGGCGACACCGACACCCAAATGTACCTGAGCCACAGGTGAGAAAGTAAAAAGTATAACCCCATACTACAGGTAGTAAAAACTATGGAAGAGTAACTACATCAAAAAATATGTTTCACAAAGCTTATCATGCATACCTGGGTACTAATCACAGAGGAAACACTAAGGGAGGTTATAAATAAGTTTTGTTGAGAAAAAATGTATGATAATTTGTGGGGAGAGTGGTATGAGGTAGCTAAGACCCCACCCTCTGCATAAATATTCCATCTATTGGATAATTGCAAAACTACTTGCTTGGGTCTTATAAAACACAACATAAATAACTTCATCCTTGCTGAAATCTCAATAAAAAATTATAATGCTTATGTTGTCACATGTGCACAGTGGCGTAACTATACTGTTCATGGCCCGTGGCAAATTTGTTTTTCTTCCACTATATCAATCCAATACAAAAATATGTCAATCGATTATTGTGAAAAATAATTGCTTGTCACTTGTCTAGGGGGGGCAGATCGTGGGCACCTTCCGGCTTGGAGCCCGTGGCATTTTGCAGGCTTGCCACCTTGTAGTTATGCCACTGCATGTGCACCTGACAAATACTGACAGCATTCTGGCTTAGGCTCTGCCCACATAGATGACATCAGGAACATAGAACCTTGTCAAAAACTTGGAAAACATCATGATTCCAAAATATGTGCATTTTCTTTCAATTTTCAAATATTCAAAAGCTAGTTTTCGATATATAGGTGGTCTTCAGCTGTAACAGGCTGACATAAGATGACTGTTGGAAAAAAACCAGATAAAAAATGGTATAGGTGTTATGTTTCCTTAGTTTTTATTATACAAAGATCCTTGGCTAATTATTATAACAGTCAACATGTTTAGCATTTACACATAAAAAAGGGCTTTGCTATGTGTAAATGCTAAGGAAATGTCACTGACCCAGAAAGCTGCCAGTTATCTATTTTTTTTTGTACTTCTTCAATATGAAGATTTGAAAACGCAAATATGTCTAGAATAAACTTGGTTGCGCTTCTGAGAATGCGATCTGGACATGTTCCAATTAATAAATGTAATTATATTATTGGAAAGAAAGAGTCCCCTCATAGTGTCCACTGTAGTGTTACAGAGGACTTAATGCACTTGTTGGTAGATTGTGTCCAAAATCGTGATCTCAGAGACCAGTTGTTCCCAGGGAGAGTTGTATGAAGGACAAATTAATGCAATATTGGCGTTACCTCTTTCACAAGGGCCCGCACATTAATTAAGTTGTATTTAATATCTATAAAAGATCCTATTGTTTAAATAACACATCGTGATTGATACTATGAGGCTGGCATAGATGCGAAGTGCATCAAAAGCCTTGTCAAAAATATGATTAAAAAAAGATATTAAAGAAGTACAAAAAAATTGAATATTATAAATATATGCTTAGCCTGCATTCAAGCAAGGTCATTAATTATACAAAGCCAATAAATATCACCATACCCCAGCAAAAAACATGTATTTATTTTAAGGAAACAAGTCTGACTACTATTTAAATGATCCTAATTACCATTTTTTTGTATACGGTTGTTGATCCAATTATTAAATATGTCCTTGTTACTTAAAAAGGTATAATTTTGTAAGACAGGTATGATAATAATTTACTATGAAGGCTGCATGTCAAATCTGTGAACTAAAAAAAGTATTTATATAGCTTTTTCTGATTTGCGAACAGATTTAGCAAAACTTTCTTAAAATCATTGCCAATTTTTAACCACAATACGGCATGACAAAAAAATATGCATGATGTTTTTTGCAGGTGGCGCTCATATTTACTAAGAAGAAGTCTTTCAAAAATGGTGTAACAGAACTGGATATTAGTGCTTTGGAGAGAAAGCTAAAGAAAGCAAAGCGAGAGAAACCGAAATCGGTGCAGCTTTACAACCAGATAGGTAACTTCTGGAGAATAAAGGGGGATACCAGACAGTCTATAGAGTGTTTCCGCAGAGCTCTAGCTGTCTCACCGTATAATGCTGAGGTGAGTTAAAACTTTACTTCACAGAATAATTCACTATTGGTAGACATCCATAAAGTACGTCACATGTTAAGGCGGTAAGGGATCGTTGGAATATGACGTGGTGTGACAAATAAAATAAAAATATTTTTTATTCAAAATAAGTACTTTAAGTGCACTTTCGGAACGTCGAGACTAATACTATAACTAACCCGGTGAGATGAACCGGCGCGGCGTAAGAAACACGCACGGGTCCATCTTTTACCAAAAAGATGCAAAATAACAATATTATGTCTTAAAGCTAAATTAACAAACTATAATTGTTTTAAATATATTAGTAAAGGGGAAGGATTTTAAAAGTCATGAAATTTATATGACGTACTTTATGGATGGTCCCTTGTCGTGGTAGAGCTATGTTCTGTATGCAGAAATACCACGACCTAACAGAAACGGGCGTAAAACGATTGAGCTGAGTGAATTAGTTAACTAGGAGTCAATCTCCCTATCGTTTTTATTTCATTATTTATTTTCCCATTCAGGGGTTTAAATAAACCTCTAGGACCAAAAAATCAATAGCTAAGGACGGCAGGCCGCGACGTGAGCCCCAGAAGGATGGTGCGGAAGCTACAGGATCCCGGATTTTAAGAGCGTCCGTGGCCTAGTGGGCAGACCTTTCGCACTCGAGAGGGTGTTAGGTTCAAACCGGGGTGGTGTTTACCAGTGAGACAATTTCCGATCTCAAATACATAATACGGACGCTCATTGCCGTGGGAGAGCCATGCTTCGTTACGAATGGGCCGGCTCGACCGGAGAGATATCACGGCCTCACAGAAAACAGACGTGAAAAGACGTTTAGCTGTGTCTCGTCCAGTGAGGCCCAACTTCCCTAATCCTCTTTCCTTATCCCTATTTCCATTCCCTATTCTGTCATAAAGAGGGCCGACAACGCACCTGCGACTTTTCGGATGTTACGAGTGTCAATGGGCGACGGCAGTTGCTTTCCATCAGGCAATCAGGCAATCAATTTTAGCCTATTCCCGATTTTTTGTCCCCCATTAACCTCCGCAAGTTTAACATACTTCCATCAGGCAATCAGGCAATCAATTTTAGCCTATTCCCGATTTTTGTCCCCCATTAACCTCCGCAAGTTTAACATACTGTTGATTGTAATAAATCAGAAAATATAACTATCTCTTTATCTTTGTTTTGCATCTTATGGCAATAATTTTATCACCGCCTGTTACAAAAGGCTTTGCGTTGTATGGCATTAACTATCTATTAGTATAATATTAGCATTCATACTTCCCTACTAATGTCGTGTGTCTGTCTGTCAGTCTGCCTGCCTGTCTGTTACTGCCGATTTTCCTGAGATACGGACGTACTTCGAGTCCCGTGAAAGGATGCAGATAATGTTTGTTCAGGAATTTTTCCCTCACAATAAAATTATTTTAAAGCAACGGAGTTGTGGGAATCATCTAGTAATGTTAAGAAAAGTTAGAGGAATCAAATAAAAAAAAAATTAAAATCTTTTTTATTCAATATCAGTACTCAAAAGTACACTATCTGAACGAATTATAATATATCATAGAAATTATAGTAAAATCACGGGCGAAGCAACCTAGCTACGCGTCCATGCCCGTTTACATGTAATATTGTGTTAAGCACCTAACGCGGGACAGCTAACCTATACTAATAATATAAAACTGAAGAGTTTATGGTTTATTAACTAATACGATATATAAAAAATGATATAACAGGTTCTGCTTATTTCTAAAACAAATTAGGTTGAGACCTTTTTTAATAAATGTAGGTATGTCATAGGGCGTGCACAGGTTAACAGATGCGACTGGCCGGAATTGAAAAATTCTTTTTGTGTCGGTTAGTCCATGTATTGAAGAAGGCTACATAACATCACGCTACGACTAATAGGAACCGAGCAGCAATAAAGAAATGTTGTAAAAACGGGTTTCACGTGCGCGTAGTCGCGGGCAGCAGCTAGTTAAATATGCGACTAATTTCCAGGTGCTGCTGAACCTCGGTCGCGTGCTGTTCACGCTGCAGTACTTAGACGACGCGATCTACCTGACGCGCCGCTCGCTCGAGGTGCAGCCCCCAGATCGCAGCGCCTGGCAGCAGTACTTCACGCTGGGGGAGATATTCAAGGCGTACGGTCATTACCAGGTGTGTTACAGATAGATCAACACAGTTGTGAGCGCGGCACTGTGTGCGTGCGTGCGTTAAAAACGTACGGGTGGGTTACTGATGGCTCAACCTAGTTGTGAGCGCGGCCCTGTGTGTGCGTGCGTCAAGACGTATGTACGGGTATTACCAGGTGTGTTACAGATGTCTCAACTCAGGTGTGCGCGCGGCCCTATGTGTGCGTACACTTGTGAATACCCTTTTATTCATTTGGGAGTAACGCTGCCGGCACCGTCCGAGTAAACAACTTACCTACACATTGGGTTCCTCGCACGACGGAGTTAAACTAACTATATACAACACTTAACACTATCCCCGGCTTAAGCTACCAACGACTCTCAGGGAAGGACATAGGAAACTTTTCGTCCCGGAAAAATGTACGATTCTGGCGCAACGGAGTCGCAGGTATGACACCTATATATATTGTAATTTCCAGGAGGCGGCCGTCCACCTGCGTCACGCGCTGGACCTGCGGCCGGACTTCGAGCCCGCCGTCGCCGCGCTCAGGGACATCGAGAATATACCCGAGGCGTCCGTACACGTGTATACGCTACTCATCATCGTGTGCCTGGTGAGTTCGCACTTACAGGGAGCTCCATAATCCTGAATCGCGCTATCGAAGACTTTAACCCTGGGGGAAGATATATGACGGCTGAAATCGATCACGTGGGCATCGGCCCGACCGGGAATATTACCTCGTTGGGTCTGAAGATCATCCTTTGTGTCAGTATATGAGTATATGCTTGGCCGCCAAGCATATACTCATATGCTGATTGGATAAGGATATACTTATATGAGTGTGTTATATATCTGCCGTCCCATGTGCCTATTAAATCTGCTGTCAAAGGAGGCTAGGACGCTGCCGCCTTGTCATCAAGTCAAAAAAAAGTTTTTTTTATTTACATTTAAACTGGCCATGCATGTGCGAGTTGGACTCGCGCACGATGGGTTCCGTACCAACTGTAGACAATAAAAAAATTGAAAGACATGTTCTGAGATTTAAACAGTTATAACAATCGATCACGTCATGCTAGCGATAGCGCGAAGCAGAGTACTGCAGCGCCATCTAGTTTTAAGAAACTGTCAGAGAACAGATTTGTTGTATGAGGTTAAAACATTTAATTTATTTTTAGTATTTGTTGTTATAGACACACATATTCTGTAAAAGATTTCAACTCGCTACCTATTATCTTTCTTGAGATACAGCCTGGAGATAGACAGACAGATAAACATAGAAGTCTTAGTAATAGGATCCCCTTTTTTAAACTAAAGGTTATGGAAACCTAAAAAACATGTATTTTTTTAATTAAATATATCGAAATTCGGCCCGTAGGTTTAATTGCAAACCTAAGTTGCTTTACATACCTTAGAAAATAGGGTGACCTTTGAGGTCCATTACTTTCAATGTTTACCTTTAAACCTTCAGGTGATGGGGGTCCTGCTGGTGATCCTGTCTTCTGTGGACAACAGCAACGAGGCAGAGGAACACAAGCACCAGCGCCACTTCAACCGAGCTATGGCCATGCGCTCGCTCCGAGGGTACTCTATACCCGGGGCGCGCGGACGTAAAAAGGCCTAAGCCTGTGACAACCGCTCTTACAATGCTCAAGGTCACTCTTGGGATGTTCAAAGGGTATTGAGACGCCTGTGAGTTGTTCCTTTGAGAGCTCTTCAAAAATCATTTCATCAAAACTTCATAATTGGATGTGATAAGATTGTGAGGCCCGTATTAATAGTAAGCGCTTAATACCTAAGAACATGATCAAAAAATTTTGAGATGCTGTTTTCATTAATAGACAAGACTTATATAAAGCAAACAGCATCTCAACATTTTTTGATTGTACTAAGTATTAAACGTTGACTAATATAATACGGGTCTTAAAATCAAATTAATAATAATTTGGCTAAATTTTACTAAGTACTGTAGTACTTAGTAAAGATTAAAGCGTGTACGCTTTTGAAATTGAACTTATAAAGACTATCTCAAGACCCTGAGTGTACCAAGATTGATATTGAGCAAGAGTATGAGAGATGTTTATTGATACAGGCGAAGCTGTACACCTGAGTTTACAACCTCTTGAGTTCCTATCGTTTACCGACTGTTAAAGGTACTTATGTAATGCTCAAATTATTTATTTTTAAGTTGGTCGTCCAGTACTGTGATCAATATCTTAAAATGAAAATTAAACTTTAATTTAAGTAAGAGTTTTACAGATACGTAATGTGTGTGCTTAAGTCGAAATATTTTCTTAACCACAGTCATGTAATTATTAAAGTTTATCTCAGATTGAACTACTAACTCATAGATTTTATGGGGTAACAGCTGTTGATATCTTTAGTTCACTATTAAAAATGGTTGTGTTATTCTTTCCTATTTAGTAAAAACTGTGTCGATTTTTTAAGCTGTTTATTCTTTGCCCTGATGAGGTATCTGTTAATTATATCTGTTTTTTTTTTAAATTAGACTCAATATTATTTAAATTTCAAGAAATAGACATATTATAATTTATATCTAAAACATTTATTTTAAGATAAAATACAGTATAAGCACACCATAATCTCCTCAAAGTTTAAGATATTGATGACAATGCTATTGTAATATTTAAACTAAATCCTGTTGTATTTTGTGGTGAACCGGTTAGTGATTTATTACAATCAACTAAGTACAAATTACTAAAACATATTTTATTTTTTTAAGTCAAAATTTTTGTACCACTTTTATCGTTTTATTATCAATGTATTGTTGTAAGGAATGGCGCCATTTTGGTCATCATAAATGTTTAAAATGAGGTAAAAAGCCAGTGAAAAGTTGAATGGTGATGGTTGGTGGATGTTAGTGTTTTAGTGGTTCTGTCTCTATAAGAGTTGTGGATTCAATCTTAGCGGAGAAACTGTACATACCTCAGTGGCATAACCTATCCAAAGGTGTATTAAAATAAAAAAAAATATGGTCTTTTAATATCTGAAGCGCCATTAAGAAACTTGTGTTTATTTTAGACCATGCCAAAAACCCATACTTTAAATTGTTTTCTCTTTTATAATGTTATTTTTTTTTTTACAAAACAAGAGGCTGAGCAGTTGTTGTAAGCAGTATTATTACAGGTTTTTAGAATATTATTTTGTAAGAGTCATTTTTCAATCAGTTATGTTGTGTTTTGTGTTATTCTGTTTGAAATGTACTCAACTAATTACCGTACAACTAACCATGTTTTTGTTTGACAGTGCTAACTCAAATAACTTTACTTATAAGATTCAACAATGTCATAATGTTACCTTAACATTTGTTAAGTATTTTATAAGAGATTTTAAACTCAGGCTAAGGTATGAAACTCTTGTAAAGCTCAAATTCTATGGAATGTTGAATGCTAAATTATCATGTTGGTGAGAGCGGCATCAAAAATGTACTGGTCAGTAAGTCCATATTTCAAGCGTGTACAATGTGGTTCAAATAATAAAACCAGCTTCTCACAATAAGGCTTACCATATTTAAGTCATATGACGTACAAACATACATGTCCTTTTGTTTATATTGTTGAAAAAGAATGTAAAAAATATTTGTACACTGATAAAAATGCCATAAATGATTTGATCTCTTACCCTTTAAACTTTGTATGTGATTTCCGTTTTAGCAGTTTGAAACGTTGAACATAATATACCTTCTTAACAATAAAAATATTTAAACAGCAAGTAACTAAAGAAAAGTTATAACAACAAATTGTTACACCCTGCGTAAGTAGTTTTTAATGAGGAGGTATCAGAGTTTACACTCAGCAAGTATATTTTCAGTTCACTTATAAGTGTAATGTTGTTTCTAGTATAAAAACGTTGGAAGGTTTTAAGTATAAAAACAGACTTGAGATTATTTGTCTTGAAAATCTAAAGCGAGTTTTATGGCGCTGAGTGTATCAAAAAATATAAATAAGAATAGTAGAAATACTCTGTAGGGATATTGAAGACTCGAATTTTTGTAACTTTTGAAACTGCTTTTCTAAATGTATGATTTACTAGGCTTAAACTTGGTCAATTTTGTGCTTTCTGGGAGCTGTTTGAACGGCCTGACTCAGACCGGTAGTAACATAGGTATGGTAATATCCAAAACTTACCAATTCTGTCTGAAATGGCTTAAAATAACGCTTTAACAATTTTAACATCGGGAATAGCGGTATGAACTGAAAACGCAAGTGGATAAAGTGCATAACTAACATTTTATAATCTGACCCATAATTAGTAAATTTCCCGTAACAATAATTTGAATAAGCCCTGTGCTTACTTTCATCATCTGGTTATAGATAGAATCTACATTTTTCCCGGTCCTAACGCCTCCATATTTGACAGGAAAATTGTTAGTTATCTACTTTATCTAACAATGTGGGTATTTAAAGGGTTTCAAGTCCAAACTGCTGTCAGATATATATAAACCTAAGAGAATCAAGTGTAGAGACGGCCTCCGAAGGACCTTTGCAAACTAGTCATTTCACTTAGGGTGAAGTTAGTGCATGGACTTGTCAAGTGTTGTAGTGTCGTAAGATTTTGTTTGTAAATCTTAAATTGAAAGATTGGATAATGTACCTGTGTCGAATGGTTCTTTTTGTTAATTTTTGACTATTTATTACTTAATACATGATTGTCTTAGCAACTATATCTTGTTTCATTTATATATAGAACTCGTTGTTATGAGGGTGCAATTGCAACATTGCAATTGTTTACAAGCCAGTATCATTCAACTCATCGTGCCTTAAATACCCTTGGTGGGTAATGAATCTTCAGCGCCATCTGTTGACAAATCAAACAAACTGATAGTAAAAAATTATAATGCATTTATTATAAAATGTATACATAACTGAAGAAGGTTCGCTTTATTTAAGCTTTAATTTAGCTGTACGCGCGATGTTTCTCAAGGCATTGTTCGTGAGCTTACACCTAGATAACCAAAACGAATGTGTGGGCGGTCCGTCTACACTGTGTCGTGGATGCCGAGACGGAAAATGTCGTGTTGAACGAAAAACGAGTCCCCGAGTGGTTTCAATACGAATGTCTGCATGTATGGGTGTGGCGGATCTTCATCACACTGGAAAAAACAATTATTATTAAAAGTTGATTTGAGACAGACAACCAAATGAGTTGGTCTGTCAACTGGCTCCATATCAATTTTTTCTGTGGCACTTTATTAAATAAGGATAATACAGAAGTAGAATAAATTCCTAAATAGTTCACAATCTTTCATATTTTCAAATAAGCCTACAAAATATTATAATTAGAAATAGGATAATAGTATTAATTAATGACACAGAACATTATTTTCGACTGCTTTTTATTGCTTATAATAACGAAAACTTTTATCTGCTTGTGAAGTTCAAATTCAGATAAAAGTCATATAAAAATAAACAAGTGATAATATTAATGTGTTATTAATAGTAAACCATTAATCATTATAAAATTGTTTTATTTAAAGTAATAAAAACTCCATTTTATTGATAGCTAAAATATTATAAATCTAACAAGACCCATGTTAAGAAAAAAAAAAGTGAAAGGATGGACCACATTTTAACCGGGAAGACCAGGATATTACCCTGATAATAAATGTAATATTATGTTCCTTGAACATTATAGATTGATCATGACCAAAAAGTGATTTTCTAGTTTAGGAAGGAAAAACTAGACAAGTCCGAGTCAGACTAATTCAGGGTTTGGTACAAAAATAAATACATAATCTACATCTATTGAAGCCAAGACCACATATATGTTTTTACTGTCATAAGATTAGCTTAGAATAACATGCAAACATGGTTTTATTATAAATTTATTAAGGGAAGTGCATGTATTATAGTTTGAAATATAGCACACAAAAAGATACAAGGTGAAATAAAAATAAGTATCAATGATAAGAAAAAGCGATGCATGTGTTAAAGATTAGAAATCAATTTCTTGTGACTTCATCTGTGAAAATTTTGGTTATAACTAATGTCTTTCAACAAGGACGATTTAAAAAAAGGGTTTCTAGATTAGTAAGACATCTTTTAAAGAGGACAAATGTATGGACAAGCCTTTTCTTAATACATCGGAAATCACACAGAAAAGTTGAAAAACACTGCACTAAACTATTAAGTATGTGGGGATATTATTTACAGTGCACATACATTATATATTGTGCTTACTTTGCTTCCTGTAGATAATTATATGTCATGTAGAGCGAGTCGGAACATATCATGTTCAACATAGAAAGAATTCCCTATTGGCTTCAGGACAAATGTTTGGAAGTACGCGTGTGGCTGGTCCTCATCGGTCTGTATTTAAGGGCTTCATTTTAGTATCAGTATTGAGAACTTAATATGACAAAAACTCAAGTGGTCTATGCTAACAGTTGACAGAACTTCTTTAATGTATTCTAATTAGACCTAGGAATGTGAAATCTGTACTGGTAAAATTTATGCAGCCTATTCTTTCACAAAAGCTAAATGTAGTGTCACATTTTATGTAGAGTGTGATGCATTTTGTGAATATATATTTAGTACCAACAGTGCAAATATATGTAAGCAATTTTCATTTTATTGGACCATGCTTACACATTACAGTACAATTGCTTTATGTCATTAGGTAATCATTATTATTATAGCTGTGACAATGTTTGTGTAAATTACGGTTACAAAGACGTACAAAGAGTAACACATATTTGCTAAATAATCTAAGGTTTTAAACAGTACTAACCTGCAATCTTCCAAGGACATTTATTAAAACACCACCATCAAACATTGGTTGTGAGTCAACTGATGTTATTAGTCTGCCAATTTTTTGAAAAGTGAGACTCTGAAATAAGAAAGTTAAGATTTTAAAAAAACAATCTAGATTTTTTCATATATTTCATCTATGCCTCTTTGGTGATGGTACTATTTACAACACATCAGATAGAGTGATACTTACATTTAATTTTTCCATAATTTTAGGAGCACCTTGAATTTGAACGCCTTCGAATGTCATAAACGATGATTCAACCTGAATAGACATACAGAAATTTAAACTTTATTAGAACCTAGAGGTTATAAGATTCGAGAAAGACTGCGTTTTCTCTTGCTAGACCACTCTAAAATGAGAAGAGTGTGACGCCACTGTGATGACTAATGATTGCAACAGATTTCTTTGTTTACATTCTGCTTAAATGGTACTTAGATGTTTTTTAACAACGTTCAACTATAAAATAACGGATATTTTTAAGAGTTTTCCCCTCAAAATATATGCAGAACATTGTTTTGGCCTGACAAGTGACAAATTACCCGCGAACGGAAAAGATAACCTTTAAGCTTGTTGTTTTGGTTCACTCTACTGAGTAATTATAATATTCTCTCACCTAATCGAAATATACTAATACTTACATTGTACATATTTGCTAAATTCGCCCTCTGTGCCGGATCATCGAAGAGTGTATAATATTGCTGCACAAAACCTTTGCCGATAGCATCGTACTGCGGGTTTAGCGCCATTTAGGATATAAGTTGCGTCCCGATGCAACTAAAATATAAAAGAACGAAAATATGAAAATAACGAAATCGGTACAATGAGAGTATTTAAAATTTAAATCGTATTTTACTCACTTGTTCAAGAAATTTCAGCAAAGATGGCAAAACGACCACCGCCACAGACGAAAACGTCCAATGTCAGCTGTCAACTGTCACTTTTTAGACAGGACAGTAGTTTTTTTTTCAGTCTGAAGCACTATTTTGAAGCCCCAGTTTTCGGCTTACATAAACTATGGAAAATATGAAAAAAAAAAGGAAAAAAAAGAATAGAAAGATGTCGAAGATAAGAAAGGATTTTTAGAGTTTAGCTTTCACATATTTTTCTAAAATTATTGATATTGACCACTAAACATCTCTTAAAACCAAGGAAATTAAAACGCAGATTATAACAAGACTGGTATTGTGTGCATTTTTTCTATTTAGAAAAGATGAACAAGAATAACAAATACATATGCCGTTCGCGTTTCCGTCGCGTAATTTTTGGAATTTTTTAATATTACAATTTATATTTTAAAAATTTCAATTCTGTTTGTACTGCATTAATTTATGCTGTAATTATAATATAAGCAAAAAACCATGTCGCTAGCTGACGAACTTCTGGCGGACTTGGAAGAAAATGACGATACAGAACTTGAAGCTATAATTGAAAACAAAACTAGCAATGATACCCACGAGTTTGCTGTACCTTTCCCCGTAATACCTAAGGAAGAGGATATAAAAAGTGTCTCTATACGGGAACTAGCCAAATTGAGAGATTCAGAAAGATTTGTGAGGGTAGGTAACTCTTACTAGTGTATGAACAACATTACATTTGACCAAGAATATTAAGTCAGGCTAAATATATTCCTCTGAGGTGTAAATAATAAAAGCATGATATGTAAATCAACACATGTATAAAAGCGAAAAGTCACTCCAATGCATGCAGATTCTAGTTAGGACATAGGTCAATCAGACGGGTGAAATTCAGCCATCATGTTTTTAGGGGTTGAAAGTTTGTATGAAAATACTTCTTAATGCTAGCAATTTAATATTAATACTAGCTGTTGCCCGAGACTATGTCCATGTGAAACTTTATAAAGTATCTTGTTTTTTCAACATTTTTTTTTGATTACTGCTTGGCTCCTATTTGTCGTAGCAAGATGTTATATAGCCTATAGCCGCCTCGATAATTAGACCCACACAAAAAGAATACCAGCTAGTAATTCCTGAGATTAGCGTGTAACAAACATACTAACTCTTCAGCTTTATATTTTTACTAGTTGACCACACAGACATTGTCCTGCTGAGCTATTTTTGAATCTAAACCATTCTCAGATCCCCTTAAACACATACAAAATATTTTATCAAAATCAATCCAGTTGTTTAAGAGAAGTTCAGTGACATACGCACACACCGAAGAATTATGTATATAAAGAATAATATAGATATAATAAAACAATTAGGGCCTCTTCCTGATAAGTGCTGTATGGGCTATCATCAATTTTTCTGATGAAGTATGAAGGTTCTATGATAAAGTCATGGATAGCCTATCCAACACATCAAAAATTGGTGACACAATTGCCCAATATCATATCGTTTTAGGTTATAAAAGATATTGAACTCAATTTTGGAAACAACCGGAATAAAATTGAAGTTACTGGTTTAATGGAATCAGATCCTGAATATCAACTGATTGTGGAGGCAAACAATATAGCAGTAGAGATAGATGGAGAAATAGGTAAATATCAAAATCTATGATTTACTCTAGACATGCTTAAAAAAACTAAAAGGTTGTAAATGAAAAAAAAAAACATTTCTTCTAGCTCTTACAAATAAAAAGGTTAGCACAGTTAATAACTGTAGGAATGCTAGTCTTGGACACATTTTTAAAGTCACTAGCACAATAAAGACTACTAAACTTTATATAGTCACAAGTACTACAAAATCTTTATAAGTAAAGGGAATAATGTTTTAAAATTCATATTTGGTACCATAATGAGCGGGGTTACAAACATCACTTATTATTTTTCAGCTATTATCCACAGGTTTGTTCGTGACAAGTATCAAAAGAGATTCCCCGAGTTGGAGTCACTTATCGTGACACCTTTGGAGTACATTCGGACTGTAAAGGAGCTAGGGAATGATTTGGACAAGGCCAAAAACAATGAGATTTTACAGAGTTTCTTAACCCAGGCCACCATTATGATAGTCTCAGTTACTGCTTCTACAACACAAGGGTGAGTTTTGTATAATGTGTAAATCTATACTAACAAAATAAAGCTGAAGAGTTTGTTTGTTTAAACACGATAATCTCAGAAACTACTCAGCGAAATTGAAAAATTCGCTGAGTAGTTTTCGCCTTTTTTTATTGGTTAGTTTATTTCTTGAGGAAACCTAGCAGTAATTAAAAAAATACTGTAAAAACGGGATAATTTATAAAGTTATGTCTCAAGCAATGTCTAGTCCAGTATAAGTCATTGTTATAAAAGTTTTTATGTACATAAGTAATAAAATAAATAAATAAAAACTTCTTACACAAGTAATAAAAAAAAGTCAAAATAAAAAAATAAAGATTTATATTTAATACTAATGCAGATTTGCTATATGAGTTTTAAGTATATTATGTTCCTGATCTTCAGTGAATATTTTCTAGGGACTATCATCAAAATATATGATAACCATAAGAAAATAGACAATAATATTGTCACTGGTAAGACTAAATTACTTCCACACTGTTTGATCTTCTTTTGTGGAAGTAATAACACCTTTCCAGTGAGACTATGATTTGGTACTTAAAGTTTTCATCTGCTGATTTCAGTAAAATGCTATCAGAGAGTGAGCTGAATGAGATCTACGAGGCATGTGACATGGCCGCAGAACTTAACAACTTTAAGTCCAAAATATATGAATATGTGGAGAGCCGGATGACTTTTATTGCACCAAATATTACAGCAATTGTAGGTTAGTATATAAAAACACTTGACTCATTTATTTGCTTTTTTATAGCCGATGGCTTAATATTTAGGGCAAAAGCGATTAGATGGGCTACCTGATGGAAAGCAACTGCCGTCGCCTATGGACACTCGTGACATCGGAAGAGTCACAAGTGCGTTGCCGACCTTTATGAGGGTATAATAATAGGAATGGGGGATTAAGGAAGTTGGGCCACCAGTAAACTCACTCACTGAACGAAACACAGCACAACGCCATATCACTCCGGTCGAGCTGACCCAACACTTTGTTTGTTTGTCTTTCTGTGTTTTCTATTTTATTGACAGTAGTTTACCATATTTTAATTTTAATTATAGAAACTTTCGTTATATGTATATTACATTCATTAAAAAACTTATTTAATTTATATACTATGCTAAATTTTAAAACCCTTTAATCCACAGGTGCCTCTACAGCTGCTAAAATTCTGGGTATAGCTGGGGGTTTATCTAAGCTGTCGAAGATGCCCGCTTGTAATGTGCTACCTCTCGGTCAGCAGAAGAAGACACTTTCCGGTTTCTCACAGGCGGCTTCCCTACCACACACGGGGTTCATTTACTTCTCACAAATTGTACAGGACACTCCACCTGTAAGTTGAAAACTTTCCTTGAGGCCGCAGTATTTTTTCCGATCGAGCCGGCCCATTCGTGCAACAGCTCTACTTCAACTCTGACTCTACATCAAACTGTCGTAGAAGAGCTTCTCATTTACTAGAGGCTGAACTCCCTACACCTATTCCCTAGTAATTCATTAAAACCGGCCGGCAACGCACTTGCAACGCTCCTACTGTTGGGCGACGTGTACGCATGGGCGACAGCAGTGGCTTTCCATCAAGTAATCGGTCTGCTTGCTTGCCCCCTAAATATTATATATAAAAAAAGCAAATAAATGAGTCAAGTGTTTTTATATACTAACCCACAATTGCTGTAATATTTGGTGCAATAAAAGTCATGCGGCTCTCCACATATTCATATATTTTGGACTTGAAGTTGTTAAGTTCTGCGGCCATGTCACATGCCTCGTTGATCTCATTAAGCTCACTCTCTGATAGCATTTTACTGAAATCACAAGATGAAAACTTTAAATAACATAACAGGTTTGCTCGCTTAACGGCTAATCCTATCACTATAGCTAAAGTATCCTATGTCCTTCCCTGGGACTCAAAGTATCTCTTGCTGTAGAAAGAAACACTCTCTCATGCCATGCTAAGACTGCTGATATTCGACAGGAACTAAGATACAAGGCGGCCAAGCTGGTGTCGACTAAACTCACTCTGGCAGCCCGTGTCGACGCCTGCCACGAGAGCACAGACGGACATATAGGGAGACAGCTCCGGGAAGGGATTGAGAAGAAACTAGACAAGTTACAGGTGCGTCTGCATTGTTTCAGGCAGTGGCGTAACTACAAGGTGGCAAACCGGCAAAATGCGACGGACCCCCAGCCGGAAAGGGCCCCCGATCAGCCCCCCTAGACAAGTGGCAAGCGATTTATTTTTACAATAATCGCTTGGATATTTTAGAGTATAAAGTTTTTCCTAGTTATAATTGATATGGAGGAGGAGCGTGGAATACCAATATTATTTTAATATATGCCTTAAATTAATAAATAAAACGCTACGCACACTACAACACGCACACTGAAATAGTTTGACAAGACTTGATAATTATACACGAAATAGTCTTTTGTCGATTTTTTAAAATAAAATTTAATGGCCTGGTAACGAAACCTTTACGCCAAATTGAAGTTAGTGATTGAACTGAGAATACATTACATTTTTATAGCCCCTCTACAATATGGATTTATATATTTATAGTCGAAATTCGACCACATGGCGATTATTCTTCTTAAAGAATATAAATTATAAACATAATTATATATATTTCATCGAAATTGAAATATTCAGGAGCCGCCGCCGGTGAAATTCGTGAAGCCGCTGCCCAAGCCGATCGAGCAGAGCCGCAAGAAGCGCGGGGGGAAGCGAGTCCGCAAGATGAAGGAGCGCTACGCCATGACGGAGTTCCGCAAGAACGCCAACCGCCTCAACTTCGCTGACGTAAGTGTAACGTGCTAACATCGACCCTATTACTATAGCGATAAGGTTCAGAATAGGGAATATGCGTGTAAAACAAAATTTATTGAATGCTGATTATTATGATAGTGGGCCTAAAGATATACAGGTGACAAAAAATCTCTGAATTCTGTTGAGAAATAAGTAAGATATTAGCGATGTAAGTTTTCTACCCATCTCTTTCTCT
>JAOTAV010036721.1:0-18818 GCA_026546445.1 Cyclargus thomasi
TCCATCGAGTATAGCTATTTTCAATCGTCCGCCATGAACTGAGGGTGCAATTTGGATTGCATCAAAGTGTACCTTTGCGTGATGTTTGTTCCCGCCGCGTAGAACCCCCATAAGTTTCATTTTCTACCAACATCCTTCTATCGACCCGTGCTACCTTACCAAAGACAGCGAAGTATAAAAGTTTCAACAAAATATGGCATTTTATTGAAACTTTCATACTTCGCAGTCTTTTACTCCAAGGATCTAAAAGCCAGCTTAAGTTTTATACCACAGAGTAAATAATAGTTAGTCGCAATATCGGCAATCCTAAGTATTCCCTTCGTCTAAAGAAATTTCAATTATGTCACGTGTTTGACGCATCGTTATGAATGCAAGAATCTATTTGTTGTTTCTCTGCTATGAAAGGGATTTAAAATAATTTTGATTCTCTGTTTATGGATAATACATTTTTGTGTAAACGCAGCCTAAGTGATACATCTAAGCCACAAAAGCGTGCAATATCGTTAATACCCACAAATTCGTAACCAAAATGTCCACACTGGTTATTTACCCAATAATTTGACAAACCCTACATCGGAATTATTAATGGATATTGGATTGTTAATGACATAATAATTATTGATTATTAATCGCGCGAGCAGAATTATGGGCCAGTTTCGGAGGTAATTTATATGAGATGGTGTGAGCGATCGGTTTATTACGTTTTAACGCGTCCATTAATTTTGTGATCACACATTAAAAAGGATTGTCAGCGATTGCGGGGATAAAAAAAAATATTAAATGTATGTTCCGAAATACAACTCAGTGTCAAATGCCCATGGCGTCATAAATCCAACGCTAATGAAATTGTCCGAATAGAAACAGCATCATTTTACAAGTACAAATTGAGTGCTTTTACTACTTGTATCTTTAATTTCAATTTCAAAACCCCTCAACTCTCGAAACATTGTGATTTGCAACAAAACGTTCAAAAGATACAAATTCTAAACGCGTATTTCAGCAGCTGAAACGTAACGTAACTGAGTGGATGTTAAAATTTATGGCACCTCCCACTTCAGTGTGAATCTTAAATTAGTAACTTGTGCGCGAATCTGAAATTTAATCTCAAACAAACATTGGAGGCGTCGGCTGTCAAGTTGTCAGCTCAGGTCCAATTACGTGCAGCTCTCGGCCTATTTTGGCCTGGCCTTGGATTGGGTGGTTTTCACTTTTCACCCGCTTTTGGATACGGAGGACGCTTCGGATTCGTGATTGTCTCAGGTGTAGCTGGTCGGATAAAAATTAAGCAATAGTAAAAAGTTTAAACGCTGTTGAATCACACGCAGTTTCATCATTAAATGGGTAATTCGACTAATTAGTACAATTTTTTCAATGCGTTAATTAATAGAACCTTACAAATCGGGCATCTAACGGCATAATCTGCCATTATAAACGATGACACACGAGCTTGATAGTGTAGTAGTCATACTCGGCTCCACTCGCTGATCATCGTCGACGATCACCTTCGATCAACTCGTTGACAAAGTAATACGAATGATTTTGTAGATTTTTGCACGATGACCGTGCCGATTATAAGCGATTCAGCTGATTTTAAAATACGCTATGCTATGAGCTATACACTACATACTATTCTGTCGTCCTCAAACTTAAATACCGCTATGTACAAAAAGTACTTTTTGAGTTGTGGGTAAAACACGCGGCAATTTTTCTAAGGGCTCGCTACTTCATAACGGCAATATTAATTTTGATAACTCGATTACTATAAAAGCTACGAAGATTTTAGTAATACACGTCGATAGAGATTTTTTTCTGATTATGATGGCATCAAAATGTCAAAATCGACCAGCAGGGCTAGCATAGCGACAGAGAAAGTGTTTCTTTCTACAGCAAGATAGACAAAGTGACGTTAAAGTGACGGATGTACAAACTGATTCTGTCAGTTTATCCCAACCATCTGTCAGTTTGTCTATATTTTCGTATGTCTACAGACGCTAACCTTGCAGATGTTGGTCACCGGCATTTAAGCTGGAGGACGGCAGTATTATATTATGGTGTAGTCTGAAACCCGCTTCATACGATCAACAAGACCGAAATGTAGAGCCCGCATAAGGGAGCAGAAATTCAAATATCGAAGAACACGTGCCTCGTTAAAGCACGTAATTTTAACGCGCGAAAGTTAATCACATTTAGCCAAAACTCGCCTGCATAAATTCAATTGTACAGCAATAAAATAATGGAATTACGCGTCAAACACATTTTCGGAGTAATGGGGGCGTACTCTTAACGCGATTAAGGCTGTTTTACATAATCGGGATAAGCGTTCGCGTGACGAAGAATTAAAATTTCACTTTAGAGCGGGGTGAAATTTGACGATATTTTTACGAGCGGCGCGAAGTTAGCGCGCTTTAATTGCATTTTTACACATACCGTCCTTTTCGGAGGCTATAGTTTAAACTGCTGTGCATTCATTGAAACTTGTATATTTTCGCAACGTCTGCGATACATACTCTTGCGATCCAGTGGTTACACGGTCAGTTTTGCATCAGTTAATTCCACCAGTCAGACTGCCGCCAAACTTATGGAATCCGAGACTGATAACAAACTGACGAAACTGTTTTGATTTGGCTATCGGGGTGACGCCTAAGTACTATCAGTTTCCTATTATTCTCACCATACTTATAGAAAGAACTGAGTGCCGAGTGCGAGTTTTTACTAAAATTTTTAAATGGGATTTGCATGACCGTGAGAGTCGCTAGGTGGCGCTGTACAAATAAGGTCGAAAGTGAGAAAAAATGCCCATTCGGCACTCTGATGCCAAACTGACCGTGTAACTACTGCCTTAGTCATAAAATTTTTCGATTATTTTCATCAAGTCATCACATTGAAGTTTTTGGTAATTTCTTCCTCTACCCGCATTTTCTAAATATTTCCTAGAATTATCCTTTCGCCTGAAAAAACTTTAAAACTCCAAAACTCTTGATGTTGGATAACAATACTGAATACCCGAGGGGGCCTTTGGGACTATATTAATGTTGTACAAGTTTATTAACTGTATGTGATTATGTAAGTTCCACACTCTGGGGGCTGTCGCCTGCCACTTGGAGTTCGGTTCATTACATATCTGTCCTTAATATACTAATGTGTTGTGGGAATAGGAATTTAGATGTATGGTCCAAAATATGAGGAACTGTCCTCATATTTTGGACCCTACAATTTGCCGCTATAACAAGCAAATATGTTTTCTGCTATTTCGATTACTTAATAATAAGATCGATAAATTCGACGCGCTTGTCATCAGCGGCGTGGACCAGCCCGAACTTCGAAAGGGCCTGGGTTCCCATCACCTTATTTTCGTTTTATTACTTTCTTTTATACATTTTAATATTTTTTATGAATTTAAGACTTTCAGAAATACGTTTTCTTTCCAATTTTTTGCCCTACTGGTACGGAACCCTTCTTGCGCGAGTCCGACTCTATTAGGTACACCAAATTGCTAATTAACATTGTTTCAACAACTCTTTACTACAATCATTAAGTATTGTGTAGTTTTGCTCTTGTCGCATACATTTAAATTGTTTGACAGACCAAAACATTCCTCAAGCTTTTTATACGATTTAAGTACTACAAATACGTTATAACTAAAAGATAGCACACAAAACTGTGTGGAAAGTAAACTTACTATCAGAAAATTATTCTCCGTAGGAAGCGTATTAAAAATTAATCGTGTAAGAAACTTGGTCTACGTGACCTTCCGGTATCTCGTCTAAGGCGACTTCTCCCTTTTTTAAAACATCCGCAACACTAGATTAAACTTGGAAGTTTTGCCGCAGTTTTAAAGCGCTCGTTACATACTCTCTTTAATAAAAAAGTAAAGCAATAGTTTTAAAGCGTAAAATGAACGTGCTGATTACGCCATTTGTAGATCAGTGATCGTTCAGGATTTTATTGGAAGATCGCGATCAAATCGTTATTGGTCGTTATAGTACGTTTTTCGTAGGCTTTCTACACCTGTAACTATTTAAAAGTCACCTAAATATTAACAGGACTAACAAAGAAATTTTTTAACAGAGTAAGTTTAGCAAGAGTACAATATATAACTATATGCATACAAATAAACACTAATGACTTTCGGAGACATTTCAGAGAGAGAGAGAGAGAGAAAGCCGCATGTGATAGAGCCTTAAGGCTATGAAGCCTTTAGAGTGCTTTGATTACTAATGGAGGTAATTCCGCTAAAACCAAACGCTGTTATGAGTGAGCTGGCATTAATGTCTCAAACTTCCCGCGTTAGGGTAAGTGATAGGTTTTTTCTGAAACAAGTCCTGGCAACTCTAAGGACGAGTTCTCACTTGAGACGTAAGTAAGGGTTTTAAATTAGAACTAGCTTTTGCCTGTGGCTCCGTCAGCGTTAAGAATTTGCATGCAAAATGTCATCCCCTTTTTACCCGACTGCGGCAGGAGGGTTATGGGAGTTATGAGTGTATGTATGTACAATTCTTTGGCACGCTCTGCGGCCTAAACGGTTTGTTAGATTCAGACGTATGAGGTATCGTTAGATTCGACTTGATAGAGCAAGTGACACCCGGTACACAAAAAAATCAAAACGGCGGATTTCAAAGTCAAAATTGTGAAGCTTAAAATTTTTTTTTCCGCCCATTCAGGTCGCGTAGGGTATCAAAATTTAAATTATAATTTAAATATACAAAATTAAAATATACAAAATTTAAATTTAATTTATTAAAGGGATTTAAAGGGGCATACTGAAAATATACATTTAACTTGATGTTTAAATTACAATGGTTTCTGCAGTCGGGTTTTCTGTTTTTTGGACGTTTAGCTTTTACCTTTGTTGGTTTAGTTAAAAAAATATATATTTTTTGCTGAAGCCTACGCCATTGCATAACATCTCCCGCATCACTGGTTTTATCAACCTGCCGTTTGTACTTGTATGTGTGTGTGTATTTGTCACTGATCCTCCCAACCGTCTGGACCGATTTTGATGAAATTTTTAAAATAGAGAATGTTTTAGATTCACAAACCAAGAACGGCAGGACAACGTCTTTTGGATTCGCTAGTTCATTATATCGTCTATGTTCACTTAAATTTAAGCTTGAGGGGTTGTTTTTCATTGCGAAAATCGAATCCACGACCTCTGTGTCGATAATTGAAGCCCTAACCGCCCTTTACTATTCTTGTATAATTATTTCCCAACTAGCTGTGCTCTGCGGTATATAGGACAAATTCAATAATGTTTTTCCGGCAGCGAAAAAGTTTTCTTTGTTTTAAGATGTATTCTGCTGTTAAAGGCGGAGACAGATTTAACGAATCCAATAATTATGAAAATTGATCCAGCAGATCTCGAGTTATAAAAGTTGTAACAAACACGTCTTTGTTTTATAAAGATATCGATGACTAGCTTTTTCCCGCAGCTTCACTCGCATTAAGAAGATTTTTGTACAAACTTTCAACCCCTATTTCACTCTCTGGAAGTAAAATTACATTTACACAAAACACACAATTCGCTTAAACACGTATTTATTTATTTTAAATCAGCAGCTCAGAAATAAAATTTCTTATCTTTAACTGACGAACTTAAACTTAAACAAATGACGTACTTTCATACAAACTTTCAACACCCATTTCACACCCTTACGGGTAGAATTTTTTAAATTTCTTTCTTAGAGGATGTCTACAAAAACAATCCTACTCACCAAACTTCATGTCTGTAACTTTAACAGTTTTTGCTCGGCGATAATGAATCAGTCATTCAATCAGTCAGGACTTGTTATTTTATTTATATAGATATACATGTTGCTCTTGGACACACCGTACATCTTATCAAATGTTCGTATGTGCTGAATTTAAAATGTATTAAAAAGCTTTTCAGGTTTATAATAGAGTTTCTCGGCTCAGTGCAGCGAACTAGACTTATGAAATCTTAAAAGAAATCTAGTATGTTGCCCTGGCACTTTCATACGGACTTGACGCAACGATTTGCGAAATAAAGTGCAACTTTATACTTTAATAACGGATGATTTCATGAGCGTAGAGGCGTAAAATTCATGTAGCGGAAATTTTGAAAATTCACGCTTAAAAAAAACAAAATTCCTTTATTTTTTCATGTTACCTTTAATGATCCTCAGTCCTCATTAGTTCATTAAGTTTGACAGCCATAATTTACTATCGCATTCCGTATCTCTTAGTCTGAAGTTATCTTTTGTTAAGTGTTAAGCACCATAGTAAAACACTTAACACCGTAAAACGAGCCTACTCAAGCTATAACAGACGCACTTACAAGCTATTACATAGCCCTAAACCAGGAAACGTATGGATATTAAACAGACGATGGTCTTGTAAAATCGTCAGCGTCGCAGGCCATCTCAAGGCAAACATAAAATGTTCATGTCGAATTTATTGCGGTGCGATTACGTCGTAAAGTGTGGAGGTGCTTTTACCCGAGTGTACATTTATGAATAAATAACGATGTGTTCATGAAAACTCGTTCTCGGTACAGTCTTAATCAAACGTAGAGAAAATAAAAGGATTTCTCTATAGTAATAGGTTGGATGGCTTTTTGATGGAAACTTTTTGATAAGGTCAAAGGTTACGTCGGAGTGGATTACCTGGATTGTACAGAGCATACACCGTTCTGTCGATAAGTCCATTCTATTTCTTGCTTTTTGATACCGCAGAATATCCATTACAGAAAAAAAAATCTTAAGAAATTTTCATATTATTTTATTTTTCTTTGAAACATAGATTGACATCTAAAATTTAACATTTTTACCATTAAATCTGTCTTTATTTCCACTTTTTTCTGTGTATTGATTTCCGCATGTGTACACGTTTCTCTAAGTTTTTCCGTCAATTAAAATCGATTTCGATCAAATGTATATACGAATATCTAAACGTGATTCGTATAGCCAGCCATTAGCATTCGTGGAAATCATTTCCTCGGAGCGAATTAGTGGGTGCAATTGCGTCTCCAATTATACCATATTGGGGCGTGGGAATTGATAGTTTATTACTACCGTGTGAGGCTCAAAATCGAGTGGCGACGTTTAATAGCAGGTTCCTTAAGAGGTAGGCAAATTCGCTGGTTGTACGCTGAAATAATGACAGGGTATTTCACGGACTGATTGATTTTGGTGGTAATAAACTGCGTTTTTGCAATATGGCATCTGTTTTGAAAGGTCAATAAACGCCAGAATTTAAGAGAGCTTTTGAAGAGCCAAGATGCTATCCGCAACTTATTTTAAAGATTCAGAAAATCTAGTCAAATAAGTTGCGGATAGCCTGTTATTAGGAAATATTGCGAAAGGCCCTTAATAATATCTAATATTATTAGGTAAACCCTGGTAATAAGAACGAATAAAATAAGTACAGGGGATACTAAATGTACACACAAAAGTGCATCCGTGCACATTTAGTTTATAAGACAATATGTTCAATGCACCAGCAGTCTCATTATAAACTCCGTTAGTGTCGCTTGTTTAATACTTAACAATTTGTAAAAAGAACAATATATTATTTTTATTATTGGGACTCTACTTTTATTTATCACAAAACAGACAGACTCCACACTAAATAACATTTAATTTCCAAACGCACGTTACCGAAATATCGTAATGGGGCCGTACTCGTCTGGGGCCTTATAAAAATAAACGAACAAGGGTTAGGACGAAATTAAGTAGGCCAAAGGTTAGGTATCCATTAGGTTCAAGATTTAATCAAGCGTAATGACAGCCCTGCCTACCGGGGAATTTGATTCCATGGGGTCTCATAGACCCCGGCAGAGGGTATGTGTTATAGTTTATTGTGTCATAAACTCGCGCGGTATTAACGGGTTATTTTAGGGTTATCTTTTAATACGTTGAATATAAAGAGGCTTCGTTTTATCCGGCGATAAAATATGTTCTATAGTCATAATTTTTTTTTGGATAAAATGTGTCCTATGTCCTTCCCCGGAACTCAAAGTATGCCCATACCAAATTTCACCAAAATCGGTTCTGCGGCGTGGGACTTAAGAAGTGAAGGACAGGCAACTTTCGCATTTACAGTATTAGTATGGAAGTATGGTTTGATGGAAGATATTTACGAAAAATTCTCTAGAATGAGTGTAATGCTCCGTCAGATGGAAACCGCGCCGACTTCAAAAACTTCTCTAGCGCGATTTAGGATTATCCGCGGTGCGGTCTATAGGTAGATACTTGTTTAGGGGCCTGTTTTACCGCTTACAGATAAAGCTTCTGATCCACAAATTATTTGACAGTTTATGTATGGAGAATCTGTCAGAAAAGTTGTGGATCTGACATTTATCAAGAAGTGGTGAAACAGGTCCTTAATTTATGTATATCTGTATCTCCCTCCGTATAGATGAGCATGAAATAAATCGTCTGTTATGTATTTCTGAAAAGGCTTACATTAGCGTCAAAGTTATGGTTTGAATTGCCTATTAGCAAAGTAATTGATACGTAGGTCTTACGCCGTTTGTCCACCGACGCCGTCAACCGTGAACGAGATTACTTCCACATAAAATGCCTCTGTATGACATAGGTGGACAGGTTTCATTTTCGCGAGAAATAAGTCGCAAACTGCAGAGCTCTGACATAACATGGCTCTAATATAGTTGCACTGAGAGTTAACAAATTATGATTAAATTTCATTGAAGCGTGTCTCGTATTGTTTTATGGTATACTATATGCATTTATACTGTGGTATCTGGCTACAAAAGAAGTGACGCGACGGGGAGCCATCACTCGGCCGGAGTTGGCCCGGAACTGTCAGCGGCAGGCGGGTTACTCCAAATAAAACTACTGCAACGTGTGTTACACTGTGCCTGGGGGCTTGGGTTACTGAAGTGTTTTTGTTACCTAGTTTGTAAAGTGTTTTCTAAATATAAGTTTCACTAGCTATTGCCAGCGGCTTCGCTCGCGTGGAATTTTAGAGTCTCGATACGTAAAATTCTTGTGGGCCTCTTATGTGAGCATGATGTATTTTCAGGACGAAAAGTAACCTGTTATGTTACTCTCCATCCTTTCAACTTAGTCTAAGCCAAAAATGAAGTCGATTGGTCGCTTGGTTATGGCGTGAAGGAAGGACACACAGACACACTTTCGGATTAATGATGTAGTAGTATGGATTTAGAACGAGACGTTTATTGTTTTAAATTCTAGAAGCGACTGTGATGCGGCTTAAGGTAGCACCAAGCATCAATAATAATATTGTGTAGTAGACTCTTGAAATGGCAATAATTGACATATATTTAAAAAAAATGTGGGCAAATGATCAAACCGATCCCCTGTTGGAACCTTTTGATTTTGGCTCTTCATCTATACATATAATAAAACAGTAAAATTGGCGTGTCTGTACAAAATAATGAATGTGAGGAAACTAAGGAACATTAATTGAAACAAAATCGACAAGAAAAGTTGTCCGTTTATCTGTTTGTATCTCAGAAACTACTGGACGGATTTGAATAAACTTTTTTTGTTTAATAGCTATTAGTCTAGGCAACATATAGTATATATCTTATCCCGAGAAAATGTACAGTTCCCGCATGATTTACAATTTTCCTCGCAACGAAAGTTCGGGCACCAACTAGTTAGAATTTTTTTTTCTCTGCACCACGTGCCGACATTTCAACTTTCAAAAACGAAACTTTTCATTAGACCCGCCATGATATATCGTAATTTCGAGGTATGCCAAAAATACATAAACATGGCACATTAGGGGAATGCGCCACGTTAGAAATAATGGCGGCGTACGCAATATGGCGGCCTGAAGAATTATTGTCAGTGGCACTATGTCACTCGGGTGCGCGTTTGTTACCCTGATGTGTTTTAAATTAAACGCTTCGTAAGCAGAAAATGTACTGAAGAACGAAAGTTAGGGAATGTTACGGTTCAAGTGTGGATATTTGACGTTATTTTAATATACTCACATAATATGTACCAGATAATGCTAAGTCGTAGTGCTGCATGGAGTTTATTAAGAAGGAACCGTTATTTTTTTCGCGACAAAACTTTTGTAGTTTACGTATTTGATCTTACCGATTGGTTCAACGGCTTATGCTTGTTACCTCAACTGACGGACAGAGAAACAGACACATTTCTTGCAACGGAAGAAAAGTCAAAATTATTTGATTTATGCAAAAAGTACTAGGCTGTTTTTGATTTGATTTTTAAGATTAAAAAAGAAAGATTAAAAAATCCTACAAATCCGTGTTGAGACGACAATTTTCTGCGTGAAGTGAGTAATGGCAGGCTTGAGGTGTATCATTATGTTCTTGCAGGTCGAGGCTTACGCAGGTATTTCTGGAAAAATCTGCTTGGACGCTATTTAACAAAGATTGAGTTGTGTAGGATTGTACCTATAACTGCTTTTTATCAGCATATGCTACGTTTCAGATTTTTCCAAATAATCTAAATGTACCTGGTAATCAGATAGCCTTTCGCTGAAGAAGAACCAGCTCTTGTCCCTGATTTATATATGACAGTCTCTCACTACTTCTGCCGTATGCCAACGCACAGTAGAACTCTGAAGTGAACTGTCGCCAGCTGCATTTCCAGGGCAATAAGATCAGCAAACCTGCAGGATGAGAGCTTATAGGGAATACGCTGGCTGGCGATGAATGAACTCTACTACGCATGCATTTTGATGTTGCATGCGTAGTAGAGTTTGGTCGCTCGTACACCTAAATTTTGACAAAAAAGTGTTATGTGGCTTAGGTTGTGCATGACCTAATTTCTATAGGCATCCTTCCAGGTTGAAGTGATTAGAAGTAATTTGGTTAAGCAATAAAGTCAGTATTAACGGTATAAACCTGACTCGGGATCGTAAACGGGCCGAGGCTAAACCGGCAAATTTACTTAACACTCAGCCCGACAGTAAAAGAAGCGCGGAACGGCTTGTAAAAGTGTCATGGGTACTTTATGAGCTTGGGCACGTTGCGTCACCTGATTTTATATCGGTTGATTTGCGGGTTATTTCTTAGAAGGGAAGGGGAAAAATGTGGGAATAGTCGTCGGATCTGGCAATATTAAGGTGGCAATTAGGTGTGGTAAATGCAGAATTTGGAGGCTAGGCAGTGCTACATGATCCCTAGGCAGTGACAAGCCATATTGGTGTTCTGGTCTCGGAGAGATAGTAGTACTAAGAGGCATGGCCTAAGAATACACTGCCGGCATGACGTGATGAATGATGGGTCTTTAGTAAGGCAGACAAAGTAGCCTCACACTCGATTCTTGGCTCTCTCGTGCCGTGTACTACTACTGTTGGGCATCCGCAACGCATATCTCATCAAGAAAGGATTATGACTTTTTAACCGCCAAAGCAAAAGGTGGGTGTTATAAGATTACCAGGGTATGTCTCTGTCCATTGCATCGTAGTTGCTGAATAAAAAAGGTAATTTAAGTTTTTCTAACAGCCTAAATGCGACAGAGTTTAGTGAAAACCGGTTGATCTGATAAAAAGTTGGGAAGAAAGAAGCAAAACTCTGAAACTTGTTTGCAAATACATATTTTGTGTCCGGGATTTTAAGTATAGGTACTGGCAATCGAAGAGGAAGACTATTGGCTGAACTTCTTGATGATGGTAGCTAACTCCATTTGCACTTAGCCGGAATTCTAACACTAATATTATGTTACAAGATGCATACCTAATGCATCTATCGATTCCCGCCATGTTATCATTACTGTACAATCTAAACGGCTGACACATCTAACAATATTCGCATTTCGGCTCGCTGGACACAATGGACGGACATATAGGTGTGTGTGGTAGATAGAGCGTCGGTAGCCTAGTGGGTGAGACCTTTAGTTTGCACTCGAGAGGGTGCAGGTTCAAACCCCGGTAGGGGCGTGTATCAACGAGACAATTTCCGACCTCAAGTACATAATACGGATGCTCATTGCCGTGCCTCGGAACGAATGTGCCGGCTCGACCGGAGAGATACCACGACCTCACAGAAGACTGGCGTGAAACGGCGTTGTGCTGTGTTTCGTTCAGTGAATGAGGTTACCGGTGGCCCAACTTCCCTAATCTCTTATCCCTGTTCCCTCATAAAGTCCAGCAACGCACTCGCGACTCTTCGGATGTCACGATTGCCCATGGGCGACGGCAGTTGCTTTTTATCAGGTCACCCGTCTGCTCGCTTACCTCCTAAATATCATCCGAAAACAAACTTTTTTCGGGATAAGATATTCCTTTGTCTCCTAAAACTTTTTGCCAAACATCAAAATCGGCCGTGTAGTTTCGGAGCCTTTTGGATACTCAATACATAAAACTGGGAGTAAAGGTTACAGTATTAGGGATCTTCCTACTATTTTAAACCGAGTCACATTTTGCGGAATCCTAAAATTTAAATATGGAATGAAGCGCGGTGTAAAGTTTCCTAACGATCGGATTATTATCCTGTAAACTTTTATTCAAGTCGAGTGTCATTTCTTGGAAGTTGTGTCAGTACCGGATGTCACTTCACATTGGTACTGCGCGAAATTAGATGGAGTGAGTTATTTAAAAAGTATCCCATGTGCTGTCTATACATAATAGCTGTTAAATAAAAAAATATTTATTCGAATTCATTAAGAAGTTCCGGAGATTAGCGCGTACAAACAGATAGACAACTTTATTTGTCGATTTGTGTTCTATTACTGTTTCTAAGCCTGATTAGTTTGTAAAAATATTAATTGTACAGAAACGCCAATTTTTCTGTTTTATTATATGTATAGACTACGATATTATGATTGCGTAAGTCTGCTTGTTAAAATTTCGCGTACATTGAGATAGTCGCATCGCGGCGGGCCGCATCCATACTTAAATGTCTTTGTTTAGTTGTTTGTTTGCGCTTCCTTCACGCCTCACCGAAGCAATCGGTCGACTTGATTTTCAGCATAGACTTAGTTGGTTATTTTTGGTATAAGAAAAAGTCATGTTTCTATAGGAGCTTACCAAAATATTGGCATTTTTACGCGATTTTTAAATTCCAATATGAATTATGCATAATTTATGTTACAAGTATGAATTATGCAGCTACTTTATAATATACTCGATATATCTTATTAGCTACATACGCTAATGGTCCCAAAGCCGTACAAATGGGAGCGCTGAAAGTTTTGAGAGCTTTATTTATGTCCCCCGGATAATCTCGGAGTATATTATTAAACATTTAAATAACTTATTAGTGTTTTAAATAATCTGTTTGAGAGTTGAATCATGTGTTCCTTAAGATGTAGTTTTGACCGGATATATCTTTTTATTGGCGTTTCTTTATTCATGTTTTGAAAATGAAAAAAAACTTTATTTTTCAAATCCAATCAAAATCATTTATTTCTGAGTAAATTTGAATCAAATGTTTTTAAGAATGTCTACATTAGGGATTGCAACCCCGCACCGCGAGATCCCGCAGCTCCGTGGACGATAACCACAACCCCACGACCCACAAGTCCAACAACGCCACTATTTATCAGTCACTAGGTTCACTACAATAAAAGCATATAATAGACACTAACTACTTAAAAATTTCAAAGCTTCAGACTCTGGAGAATTCGATGCAATGTGTATGAGCCCATATAGTAAACCCAATAACCAACAAACTACAGCGTTCCCAGAACCATCAGCCACGGGACCGCGACCACCACCACCCGGAACCACGGGACTGCAATCCCTAACCTACATGTTGCCTACCACTACACTACAACCGTCCGATTCGTCCGAATCCGTCCGATTCGTTCGCTGTAAATTTCAGAGGAAATGATTTCGATTCCTTCGGTTCTGATAGATTTGCGTTAATCATAAAAATACTCAAGCATTACTAGTTAGCCGTTTAATACTAAATACTAATAAGACGCGATCTCGAACGATACTGTTCTGGTTACTGGTAAGTAGCAGAATCCGGTCCTCACGTTTAATCTGTGAGTTACAATGCGATTAAAGTTTGCGACGCGCCGTTAGAAAGAATATATTAGGTGTAGGGACACCCTCGAGTAAATCTTGAGATTTAGTTACAAATGAAGCTCTCGCATTAAACGCGAGTTACGCACTGCGACCCCCCTCTTTCCCCTCCAAAGGTGGTGGGGGTAACTCCTCGGAAACTAATTTACTGCTACAAACTGCCGATAGAAGAATGTAAACTGGAAAATGCAGCGAATTGGGTGTTTTATTTAAGCCTACGAATTTTGTTTGTTTCCCATAGAAAAGCGATAGACAAAACGTTTTTGTCATCGAGTCAGTAACTAGCGTCAGTCCACTGACAAGTCAGTGCTGACCTGGCACTCTACAGTCAGCGCTCTACTATCGCGTCAGTAGCGATGTCAATATTTACACACACATACACACCACTCAAACATATTTAGAATATTCGGACTCGATCATGTGTTGCCGTCCTACTCTAACAAAGTAGTTTCACATTTGTAACAGTAGAGCGTTCGTAGCTTAGTGGATAAGACCTTTGGTTCGCACTCGAGAGGGTGCAGGTTCAAACTCCGGTGGAAGCGTGTATGATGAGACATTTTCCGATCTCAAGTACATGATACGAATGCTCATTGTCGTGGGAGAGCCATGCTTCGACACGAATGGGCCGGCTCGACCGGAGTGATACGGCCTCACAGAAAACCGTCGTGAAACGGCGTTGTGTTGTGTTTCGTTCAGTGAGTGAGTTTACCGGTGGCCCAACTTCCCTAATCCCTTATCCCTATTCCCTCATAAATTCCGGCAACGCACATGCGACTCTTCAGATGTCCATGGGCGACGGCTGTTGCTTTCAATCAGGTAACCCGTCTGCTCATGTCCATGGGCGACGGCTGTTGCTTTCAATCAGGTAACCCGTCTGCTCGCTTGCCTTCTAAATATCATAAAAAAAACAAACTTAAGACATAATTTTTATATTAATAACTATAGCGAATATGTGCAGAACCCTAAAAAGGTCATGAAATCCGCTTCCCAGAAGTAGGTCCCTGCAAAAGGGTCTGGGGTCGGGTCGGCGTTTGCAAAAAGGCAATTATCAAAGTTCTTATAAAGGTTCTGTAGGTACGCTGTCTTAAGTGATGAGGCTTAAGTCATAAGCGGTAGCGGGATAAACACGTGTCAGTACGTTCTGCATCGCGTTATCGAAGTTATTATAGGCTCTGGAGTAGTACCATCTTAAGTAATGATAATTGAGTTACAAGCAATAGCATAATATACACGTGTCGGTTCAAATAGGAATTAGCGACTTAGTGCCGGTTTACACTTAATTTAGTTAAGTTGCGAGTCAACTTGCGCGATCGGCGAGCTTAGTTATTTTTGACGTTTGAACGGTAAAATCAAGTTAAGTTGTAAGTTGTTGATTAAGTTGGCTTAAATAGAACGCGATCCTATTTTTTGGCGAGTTAAGTGCGAAGTGCCACCCCTCTCGCGTCTCCCGCACCCCGCCAACACTTGAGCAATTTATGGAGACTTATATTGTTATCGAACGAGCAACTTATGATTACTTAACTCGCCTAAGTTTGAACGTCAATTAATACTTACTACTTAATTATTAGCTGACCGTTTTATTAACTCGCTACTGTACTTAATTAAATGTAAACCGGGCCTTAGTCAGAGTATAGTTAGAACCAGTAGTTTTTCTAGATATAGACCACGCGCGGCTTATTTGTGTGCGCCGTAATATTCATGCGCCTGCCGCACACACCCAAAGGTGTTAGCCTCTATTCTCACACTACACATGCCAGGAGTGGTTGGCGCACACATGCAAGCCGCTTGTAGTCTTTAAGAAGACTAAAGATGGCTCCGTGGTCGAAATTCGACCATAAATGGGGGAGCTACAAAAAACAGTATATTCTCAAATCAATCACAGACTTCAATTGGGCATCTCGTTACCAGGCCACGATAAACAAAAGAGTATTTCGTGTATGATTATCGTGTTATGTCAAAATATTGTAGTATGCGTGTTGTAGTGTGCAGATTGTTTTATTAATTAAAAATATTCAAGATTAAAGCCTATTTTAAAATGATATTGGTATTCCACGCTCCTCCTCCATAATAACTGTAACTGGGAGAAATTCCATGCTCTTTCATCTACACGTCTTTCCTAAAAAGGGATACAAAGTTTTCCGATCGCGTATTACGAAGATGCTGCCTCAGTCTTGCGTCGCGATACCATAGTTTTGAATTCAATCACATGATCTTCGGCCTGACTGAGTGTAAAACTCCTCGCTCGGTCGGAAGATTTTTCGATGTGGTGCCGCACCGAAGCGTACCTTAACACTAACTTTATTTATTTTATCAACTCATTAACAAAATCAATGTTTAGAAACACACAACAAGGCGACAACACGTCAAAATGGTAACATATTTAATTATTAAATTCGGGACCAAAAAAGTATACGGCTGACGGAAAGCGACTACGTTGCGTATAGACACCTGGCATGTCATAAAAGTTGAGGATCCGTTGACTGGCTTTCTGAAGAAACAACCTCTTCTTGACCTCGTCCTCGTCGCATTGGTCCAAAAAACTGGCGATCGTTTTGCCACCTCTTCTCGCCAGGCTAGTTCCCGAAAGCACAGTTTCGACGTTCACAAAACGTTCACAGACTTTCAAAAAAATGTAAAATACCCCTTTTGACAAAACTGATTGATTTGCTTCGTGTGTAATTCCTGACAATTCCTTCTCAGTCTTACTATTTTTGGCAATTACGTTTTCTATGCTTGTGCCTTACACCCACACCTATCCACCCGCTCGCGTCTGTGGCTCGCGGCGCAACGTAATAAAACGCGGTATGCTCGCATTCCGGCATGAGGTCGGTCCTGACGTCACTGCGGGGCTGGAGAGGGGGGGGGGGGTGCCGGGGGAGAGGGGTTTCAGTCCGCGTTAGACACTAGATCTCACATGGATACTGAAGTAACGGGAGTGGAACGGTTTAGGCTCCTACTGGAATCCTAATAGATGATTTTGACTCCGGTGCGCCGAAATCCCCGCGAGGGAACCGTACATTTTTCCGGGATAAAAGTATCCTTCGTCCTTTCCCGGAACTCAAGGTGTCTACAGACAGAATTTCAGCAAAATCGGTTCAGTGGTTTGGGCGTGAAGCGGTAACAGACAGACACACTTTCGCGTTTATAATAATATTAGTATCGAAGTATGGTTTTACCCGCGCTTTGCTAGCGTGAAAATGATTAATCCCACGGGAGCCTTTAATCGGAAAAAAATGCGTCCTAAGAGTCAGCTTATATTCTACCTGTATACGGAGCCCTTCGTACGTAAACTCGAACTTGACCAATTTTTAGCCTATGTCACTCTGTGTTACTGTAACAATCTGACGGTTTTACCTCTTAAAAGGTCGGCAACGCACCTGCAACTCTTTTGATGTTTGCAACCTTTATTAAAAAAAAACAAACGTACAAAATTGCGTTATAAGGCTCGTACAATAGTAAGGGCCGTATTCATTTTTTTTATGATATTTAGGAAGCAAGCGAGCAGACGGGTTACCTGATGGAAAGCAACTGCCGTCGCCCACAGATACTCGTGACATCCGAAGAGTCGCAAGTGCGTTGCCGGCCTTTATGAGGCAATTAGGAATGGGAATAGGGATAGGTGGATTAGAGAAGTTGGACCACCGGTAAACTCACTCACTGAACGAAACACAGCACAACGCCGTTTCACGCCAGTTTTCTGTGAAGCCGTGGTATCACTCCGGTCGAGCTGGCCCATTCGTGTCGAAGCATCACGGTTTGGCAGGCAAAACAGTTTGAGAGCTCCAGGTTACATAACGCTGTTGCGTACATTCCACTCATTTGTTTGGCTTAGGCAATAACAATAAATGTGTGTCGATCACATACACCACCCACCGGTGGTACTATAAAAAGCCGTTTTATTAATCGCAAAGCCAATTGTGAAGATACCGTAAGCTTCCTTATAAGGGTTGGCGCTATGGGAGAATGCAAACAAAGGCAGAGCTTCGCATCTTCAGGTATGTAGGTTTTGTTGGATTTTAATTGTAGACATGCTATTCTTAATCGGACTTTCAGAGTACCGTACCTAAAATCTACTTTTCTACTACTACGTTACTGGGAAATTTGTTTCGTAGAATATGTCGATATTTTGTGTTGCCTAGAAGATGTGGTCTCAAAGCAAAAACCAAAAAGATACTGTTTAGAGGTCCTGAACTGGCCTCTTTCAGATTAAGTTTAACCCCCCACACACATTTCAGTACCAAGTAGTGGAAACTACTCGTGTTTCCAAGAAATGGCAACCAAGCTAAGAACGGACCTTGATTTCAGGGATCCCGAAGCATACGCTTAGATTCACGAAAAGAAGAACATAATATAGTCTGATGATGACTGCAGTACATTATCGTTACAAAACAACTCCGTTAATAACAATAACTTTGTACGTCTAATTTCCGTAGCATCAGTTTTATCGGCACCCCGTCCGTCGTTTCACGGTAATAAACCCCGAACGGTGCACTCAAAATTAATTGCACTAAGCCCCCAAACGGAGGATCAAGTGTCATGCAATTTTAGATAAAAGTCCGAAAGTAAGTTGGGTGTTTCAAAGGATTAGAGACGGGAATGATATATACATTTTGTATACTCCCGAACACAGGAGCACACATACGGGAGAGTATGATTAGCACTGGTGCGGCGTTGTGTCGTAATAGGGAATATGCGTGTAAAACAAAATTTTATGAATGCAAATTATTACGATAGTGGGTTGAAAGATATACAGAATGACCAAAAAATCTCTAAATTCTGATGATAAATAACTTAGATATTAGCGATATAAGTTTTCTACCCATCTCTTTCTCTTAAAACGTAATTTAGTATGAACTTTGTATGCA
>JAOTAV010036732.1:0-18813 GCA_026546445.1 Cyclargus thomasi
CTCGATGCCTTTGTCATACGGAGAATCACCCACCCCCCCCCATTCAAGTTCATGTTTGTACGATCAGTAGTTTAGACTGTCAGCTAATCCTAAATGCATATAGTTCAAGACAAATATAAGATTTATAATATTATAATGATGATATAGATAATATCAAAATCGCTCCGGCCCTTATAGGTTGCTATTTCAAGTGCCTCAACATCTGAGGCATTCACAATGATAAGATAAGGTCGTCACATCACCTCGGTCTTCTGATTCTAAAAGTATCTCATGATCCATCAAAATTGAATATAAGAGAGATGGCAATACGGTCTCTCCTTTTAAATACAATTGCCGATTAAAAACGCAAGGAATTGAAACCGAAACTCAACTCTTGTCCTGATTACTCTGTACACATTAATCGTTCATTCCATAAACAAATGTTTTAACGAAAATCTCTAGGGTCTCAGATGGGTGGTTATTGTTCGCGATGATGACACGTTTTTACTATAGCTTGACCTCAACTGCTGTATCGCGCCCTAGGAACGTGGGACGACTAAGAATACTACCGGCGTCGACGACTGACAGAGTAGCACGACCAGTAACCATGGGAACTAGTAACCCTCCCGCCGCGTCGCGCTCATACCCAAGGCACGGTATAACTGAAGCTATAAGCAGTTCGATTGATTGATATTGTACACAACGAATTGTTCGTTCCTTCCCTTCCGTCCCTTCTGAACTGAGCAATCCCTTCGTGCACAGCCTATGCCATGATCAAGACATTCCTAAAACTCGATTATGTAGAGCAGCTATCAAGTTCGAATTCTAAAAATATACCTCTGATAAGGAGCTACTTAATTATTATGTCATTAGGGTGTGGTGTACTCACACAAAGAAACGATTATTATGTCATTAAGTGATTTACTCACACATAGACACGACGTCACGCACACGCAGGTAGGATATCGCAAGCCTCATTATGGACGCCTTGTCCAGCTGTTCCACCTCTTCCTTCTTGGCGGGCAGCGCGGCGGTCAACTCGGCGAAGATCTGCACCTCCTTGGTGCGTCTACATCGCGCCGCCACTCGCGATTTCTCCTTGCGCTTCTCATTATTCCTGAAAAGAAAAGATAAAGTTAAAAAAACAGGTTACTAGGTTTAGAAATGTACTTATTTTTATGAATTCAAATTCGAAACAGGCAGTATCGGTCGGTATTAAATATGTCAGTTTTGTGAAAAGGGTTATTAAAATATTTTATCTCTCTCCATTGTAGCAAAACCTCAGCCCCTAGCTGAAGAGGCTAGAATTACTTTATTGTAACACAAAGTACAAATAAAATTTTTAGTAGTCAATAATAATATTTTCTACTTCTAGAAACACAACAATCAGCAACTCAGCATTTTATCGGTAACAATTAGAAGTGCCACCTGTGACCTAAAATTAGTTCATTGGGCAAACCGCAAAACGCAGAAAAAACAAAAACTCTCACACAAACTAAATACCTCTCGTAAGCGTAAACATTCCGCCCACGGGCGACGATTTCTGCCATGCCCGGTATACACATTATCAGCCGTATTCTTTTGCAATAAACTTTTTAAAAACTAAAAAAAAATAATATTAATATTACGAAACACAAGACGTAACACAAGGCGCCAACAATCTCTGTGACTCGCAATTAACAATGCATGGCCATTAATTTGTCATTAGACCCCCACCGCAGTACTGGTATCTTGTTGCTCTAAATAGCATATTTAAGAAATACGTCAGCTGATGAGATTTGAGGTATTTTAAACTGAGAAAACTTCGAGGGTCATTTTTCTGGCCAACAGGCAAAAGCCGCAGACCGCGACATACTAACCCACGACGGTTAAATAGTTAATTTACATATTTATTCTTTGGTAAGCTACGAAGGCCAATAGCTGAAAAATCGCTAGAAATTCTTCAAAAGCTTCTAGATGTGAGGTTACATTACAACAACATCATTATTGCTTATATTTTTCTCCTATCGATTGGCGCCCGATAACGATGTCGCATCGGAAAATGTGAAACGGTTTAACACTTTAAAACATTACTCTTTTGTATAAGATTTAAAACACTATATATAACGTGAGATCGTTGCGAATCCTTATCTGATAACATAAAACAACGCTATAAGGGTTATAAATCATTTTTATAAGATAAACTTCTGTTTTAAGCCATTTCAGCTTCCGCGTTAAAAAATTAAAAGTAACTTGTCCATTCTATTCCTTGGCTCCACGAGGAATTCTTCGTCTCATAAGCAGTTAAATGGGGTCGTACTCTTAAACTGTTTTGGAATTCCGGAAACGAATCGGAATGCTGCGTGTTGTATATACTATACCTATTGTAACATACGTAAAATTACGTTGTCAGAGTAGGACAGCAGCATTCGTCGACCTATATAAGAGCGTCCGTAGTCTAATGGTAAGACCTTTGGTTCGCACTCCAGAGGGCGCAGGTCAAACACCGATGGAGGCGTGTACCAACGAGACATTTTCTAATCTCAAGCACATAATACGGATGCTCATTTCCGTGGGAGAGCCACGAATGGCCCGGACCGGAGTGATATCACGGCCTCACAGAAAACTGTCAATTAACGGCGCTGTGTTATGTTTTGTTCAGAGAATGAGTTTACCGGTGGCCCAACTTCCCTAATCCCTTATCCCTATTCCCTCATAGAGGCCGGTAACGCACTTGCGAATCTTCGTGTCACGAGTGTCCATGGGCGACGGCAGTGGCTTTCCATCAGGTAATCCATCGGCTAGCTTGCCCCCAAAATATCATTAAAATAAATTTCGTGAAAAATTTACCACCTAGAGGTGGTAAATTTTCCACTAAATTTTTTCGTCTTGATGAATGGAAGTCTTCCACAGTACGATTTTCGCGTACTTTTCTGCCTCGCACAGTAAAACTCTGGAGTGAACGCTACGACTGCAAACCTTCAAGAAGAGAGCGTGTTCCCTCTTGAAAGGCCGGCAACGCACCTGCAACCCTGATGTTGCGAGTGTCTATCGGCGACGGTAGTTGCTCTCCATCAAGAAACCCGTTTGCTCGTTTGCCCCTATATTTTATATAAAAAATTTCGTGCTAGTCTGAAGATTTGACTGTGCCGATGTAGAGTAGAGCTGACATAAAGGAAATTGATTTCGCGGGCAAAGACAAGGACAGCGACAGAGTGCAACGCATTGAGGAAAATCCATCGTTAATACGTTAAAAACGCATTATATTTGAGAACCATTATTAACGGGGGCGACCAGTCGCGACGGCTGCCAATCAACCGAGATATGTGGAATATGATAAATATGTAATTATATAGCATTTGTAGAGGATATTATGTAGCACGCAATTCTATAATGGACTCTACCTGATTCCATTATAGAATAAAGTAAACAAAAAAAAGAATGAAAAAATAAAGCTAAGTTAGAGAATAAATTACCGTATAAGCCAAAGCATTTTCCCTGGATATTTTACTTATATGAACAAGCATTGTTAGTTGTGACAAAACTAAAATGAGCTCGTTTTAAAATGAAAAAAATATTTATATGTACAATCAGATAAGTTGAAACAGATATAGATCGTGGATCTAAGTAATTTGGTCGGGTTATGCCAAACTCAGCCGACAGATCACGACTTGCATGGAATTGACATATTCCGACCAAATGACGTAGGTCCGTCAATTGGCTCTCTTTCAATTTCCCCCATTATATGACAATGACCTTCCAAGTTAAATTCAGCTATATTACATACAACGCAATCATGGCAATGTAGCTCGACATTTTCAACGATATCAAGACAATATAGCTCTACATTTGCAACGCAATCGAGGAAATGAAGCTCTACATTTTCAACGACATTTAGGCGATATAGCTATACTTCAACGCAATCAAGACAGTGTATCTCTACACTTGCAACGCTATCAAGCCAGATTCAGTTCATAAGCAAAGCGACGCGGCGCTGTGATTGTAAGTTAAATATTTTGCCATAAGACACAAATATTATTATAACTAGATGACCTGTAAACTTCGTATCACTCGAGATTTCTCTTTAGACTTGTAAATATTTTTACACTAAAATTAATCAAATGGATTTAACCGTTTCTGAGTAATACCATAGAGAAATTATACCTAGAGTAGCGGATCCCATACAAATTAGCGTGTCTGTAGTTTTTAGTTCAGAACTGGCCGATAGATGTCTCTAAGAGTATCAAAAACGCTATATTCAATTTAAATTAATAGATATAAAAACATTTTTCAATATAAATCTGTGCTTTCGTGAGACAATTTTGATTTGAATTTGATTCTGGTAAGCATAACATTTCAATATAAAAATTTAATATTTTTGTATTGAAATGTTATGCTTACCAGAATTACTCTAAAATTTAACCAAACAACATTATTCGTATTTTAAAGTTAACATTTCATCAGAATTATATCATAACAAACCACTTAATTAAATCATGGATTTGTGGAGATAGTCCACGATAAGCGCAATAATCCTGCAACGCGCTATCTAAGATTTTTAAGTGTGGCGGTATATATACGACTGCTCTTATTATATTTCGTAAGCTCTGGCTAGCAGCAAAGCATATTAAATACATATCTAGTAGTTCAGGCAGTTATTCCTACTTGGAGATGAGTGATAACCAACTCGTCATATAGACTAATTTAAAAAAAAGTATTAAGTATTATAACAACTGCTTTTGTGATTTTGAACCTTTTCGTGTTTATAAAATTTGAAGTCAAATTGTTTTAAATTACGATTCCCACTCAAATGGTAATCACCACGAGCAGCAAGCCGAACTTCAAGCAGACGGAGTTACGTGGCAGGGGGGAAACCTTTATAACGCAATGAAGAACACAATCGTGTGCTGAAGCCTCAACAACTACAAATAAGGATTTTAAATAATCTAAAATATGAATGTTTCTTTATGATTAACTAACCATATCAATATTGTATAAACAAGCAAAAAAAAAGAAACTATCCAATCATTAAAAAATAAAAATGTTGGTACTTTTATCATAATATAAATAAAAGGACCGCTCGCAATACTAGTACAAATTGTATGATGCGCGAATTTAAACGATCGGCGCGCGGCGCGGCGCATGGGCCTGGCATTGCACCGAAAAAAATGTCATAACCGTGCGCCGCGCCGCCGGGGAAAACGAAGTTTATCGATAAGGCCGACTATCACTCATGAATCATGATACCGTTTTCGGACACAGATTTTGTCGCGAAGCAGCTTTCCAGCGACCGTGATCACAGGTGGACCACGGCCGATGGATAGCTGCCGATTAGTGATCCGCGACAAAATCCAAGTTGAACACATAATTTATTTTTGTGTGTGTTTTGTAGAATGTTTTAAAATTCGCAAACTAAAACTGTCAGGACAACGTTTGTCGGGTCCGCTAGTACTTTAGCAAATTATACACACTTTGTCTAGCCCTTGATATAAAATTGTCGTAGTTTCAAGTTTTCAGTCAAGGGTGGGATTATCAATTTCTCATGCTAAAAGATCTATATGTACTAATAATATATAGCTAAAGAGTTTTTTTGAACGCGCTAATCTCAGAAACTACTGGCTGGAATTCAAAAATTCTTGTTGGTTAGTCCATTTATCGAGAAAGGCTATAGGTATATAATAACTTAACGATACAAGTTACGACTAATAGGAGCCGAGCAGTAATCGAAAATGTTGTGAAAACGGGACAATTTATAAAGTTCCACGCCGACGTAGTCGCGGGCAATAGCTAGTAAAAAAAAAAACGACTCAAAAGAACTTAAAAAATAAATTACATTGTACAATGAATCTACGACCTTATTTACTATCCTATAATGTCGCGATGTCGCTGATTAACTGACCAATAGGAGTTGAGCAGTAAATTATAAAATTGAAATGTGGTGTTACAATACTTGGGAACTTCTCTTTGCTATACCTTCCGGCCTACGATGCACCAACGTGATATCTCTATAGTCGATATCGACATATAACTCTACTCCAAAACATGCGTACGTCGAGAGAGAAATTTCTCGTTCGTAGATTAGCATCGAAAAAACCGTACTCCCCCCCCCCCTCCTTTTCGAGTGACGTACTTTATGGACGGTACCTTTTGACTAAACAGAGTATTATTGGACGTCCAATTGACAATGATTGCGAATATAATCGCGCTCCCGTTTCTCAATTGAAGGATCGGTGTGACGCGCCTCGCGTAATCGTCCGTCCGTCCGTAAATATTAGATAAATCATCACGTCGATGTGCAATAAATTATTATCATACAAATTAAACTTTTTTAAATAACTTGCACTTTAGAATTGACCTTTCACTGTTGAAATCGATCGAAACAACAAGCTCGCGCCATTCGTGCAAGTCAAACCATTATGGTTTGGGCAGGAATTCGTCTCGGCGGTAGAACGGACTTCGTTCGGTATCAAGGCAATTAGCTGCTCTTAAATACCGAGATGGGGTGCTTGGGCCTGTAATCTTGCCTCTTAGACAACAAATAGAACAAAATTACGGCGCGTATCGTTAAAAGTTGGTTACAACTGACAACAACTTAATATCCAAACTTTAGACTGACTCGCACCATACCCTGACTTAAGGCTGACTTAAGGCCCATGTACAGGCCAGAAGGGTAAGTTTAACTTCTAATAAGTATGTTAAAACGTTAAGCATATTACGGAAAAAATATATATTATAGAATGATTATTATCATTTTTAACCTCTAGCGAGGATTTTTTGTCTGAGCTCATAGTTCATCAGAAAAAATGTACCGTGGACATAAATACGAAATACGGCATAAACTACGAAAGTAGTCAGTTAAGATGAACGATTTTTCTATACAATACAATAATAAATAATACTATAATCTCTATAGAGGAATTCTTATTTCTTGATTATATTATTTTCTGTATGATCAAGGTCGTGGGATATGCTTTGAAGAAGAGCTGTTAGGAATTACCCTGCAGATATTGCGCATTAAAACCAGGTTTTATGGCATCTTAGCATGACTGGGGACGGACTTTCACAATAGGATATTGACACGCTTTTTTTGAGTATGCAGAACCGCTGCAGATATCGCTGGTTATGTATTAAAGTGACACAATTCAAAATTGGCAACTTTGCAGGTGAGAGCAAAAAAATGGCCTCAAGATTCGACCAATGACAATATTATTTTAGGTGTACCACAATGGGTATTTATTTAGGCATGAGACCTAAAAAAATTTATGAAAATAACTTTGTAATCCAGTTAAGACTCAAATTAATGTATTCCTTAGTTCGACATTTCATAGGAATACCATTTTTTAATTCTACGTAACGGACTTGATCGACCAAGGTTCGCTGGTGGGATCTATAAAATTCTAGAATTATATATTTATTTATTTACAGTTAAAAACAGTTACATTAATTAACCTAAAACTACAATTACAGTTTAAAAACAATTAAACAATAAATATATCATTATAAACTATTATATACGTATACATGATAGAGGAAGCTCTTTGATACTTTCCCTCACAAAATGTAATGCATATTTTCTTTATGTTCAGAGAAAATATCACACTCGAGGTCGGTAGACAGAAGGGCGTTGATCACATCTAACCCTCGACAGAGTGGGGACTGGGTACTACATTAGTACGCAGTAAATTAGAAATATTAGTATTGTACAGTAATTTAATTGGGCATTGGGATTCTTGACGTCTCTTATATTACGAAGAACAAACCCTTGGCGTTTGAAACTGTCCTTAGCAATAGCGGCAATATGGTCTTTAAATGAAGGAGTTTGATCGAAGTATATCCCCAAGTCCTATAGATGATAATAATCCCTCTGGCCGTAAGTACCTTTCTAGGTAGGCAGTTTAATCAATAAAGTACATATCTACAGTTCAATATCATTGCACTTCACACATGCGGAAGGACATTGTTGTTAATCTTCTTAAATTCTACTTTAAAGTATGTGCGATAACTTATCGAATAGAGGACTCGACAACAAAAAGGACGATGTACTTTAGTATGCAAGTATGATTGATACTAAGGGTCTGTTTCACCTAAAACATTATTTTTGGGTTATCTACGAAAAATTATTTTTGTGTTTGTTAGTCTATTTATCGAGGAAGGCTATAAGGCTACATAACATCTCGCTGTGATCAATAAGAGCCGAGCAGTAATCAAAAAATATTGTAAAAACGTGACAATTAATAGTTTTACGCGGACGTAGTCGCGGGCAACAGCTAGTCATCAATACTTCAACTCGCACAATAAAACTGTTTTTGAAGCCGTGATATATTAGATACATAATAAAATATTATGATTAAAACTATTGTCTTTAAGACCAACAACCTTTCTATAATATTCTGATATTATTCACAAACAAGACCTCCGTGTTCGTAAATAAATATTTAAGCAATGTTTAACTAATCAAAGTCCACTGGCGCTTTCTGTCGTGTGACGTTTTCAATATTCCAGATAGGAACTGCGAACCTTGATTAGATTTAACAACACTATTTAAATATTTTTATGAATAAGGGGGTAAGTGTAAGGCTAGGTAGAGTTCACTTACATTTCTTTTATAGCACAATCAGTGATTGCCACGCTAAGCTTATAAAATTGAATTGCCGGCAAGATTATCCTGAAGGAAATTCATCCACTGGTCACAAGGGCAAATTCACGTGGTCTGGTCACCTGATGACACTCATGGAAAGTTTGGCTTGCATCCAATCTGTCTTACTCATGCCTATAATATTAAAAAAAAAACTCTTTACTGTAATCATAACCCGGTAAACTAACATTAGTTATAAATTATAAAAGTCATTTTTATCGTCCACTCTGTGCTCCATACAAGTCCGAAAATTGTGTAGAAATATTAACTAGGTATCGTGTCAAAAGTCGAGTTAATAACGCCTCTATTATATGTCGTCTTGTGATTTAAATATTATTGTCATTAGGTCACAGTCTCGTTCAATAAACAAAATATAGCCTGATGGTGACGCAGTAGCCAGATTTATCAAAATGTCCATAGTTAAGAAGTGTCAACTGATCATATAAAAGAACGGAACATTAAAATGACTACAAAAGACAGAAACCTTCAAGCCCTTGGTCAAATAGCGAGTTCGTAGTGTCCAGAGGTCAAGGATATGGGCGAAAAGCCGAAAGACGACTATTTTAACAATAAAAAAAAAACGTATCTCTAATCTCGGCATATTCTGGATGTTACACCTTACACGATTAGATAATACGAGCTATAGAATGACCAACGATGTCGAGGCTGGCATATCTTCTTTATCGTCTGTATCAAGTGGCCTATCACCCGCTTAATGGACGTCAAATATAATCAATTGATTATTTAATTATTAAGTACAGATAATTTACTGTCTATTTTCATATTGCCAAGTCGAATTATGAAAAAATACAGTTATCACCTTCTATCACCTCTATCGAAGAGGCACCTAATAATTGATGATAATTCATGTAGAGATTGAAGCAAAGAATATTGATTTTGATTGTATGACCATTGACCATTTGCACTTCAGGATTTCGTATCCGTAGTTCGACTCTACTGTAGTGATTTGGGTCAACTTAAGCCAATTTCCCCAGGGATTCGTTGGATATCGACTTGTTTTGCTGTGTTAATAGCCTCCCCTCACATGGTCTGATGAGAAAATATGACTAAAACGAGGGTAGTTATGCAGAAGTAATTTTTATAGTATCCAAGTGTTTGTGCAATGCACGAGAGCACTTCCCCTTCCTTTAGTCTCATAACCCAATAGGACGGATGTCCCTAATCTTTTGCAAAGACTTTTTACATGCTCATTCGATGCCTGGATCATCTTACATATTAGACAAACTTGGAAATAAGTTGTTTCCAACCCGGGAATCGAACCCATGACCCTTATAGACATCGTTGATAGGAATTTAACTATTAACAAAATATATTCTTCTCCTTGTCTGTGTCTCTTTGTATGTTCTGATTATCTATATTTGTCCACCTTCAGCTCATGACTTTTATACATTTTTGTTTACTTAATTAGCACCGAGAGAAGAAATGTAATATGTAATCTCTCTTTGGACTGTAATCAGACAACACTTAAGTTAATTAGTTGCTAGTTTCGATTGCATAAGATAGAAAGGTCACATGCCTCTATTTCCAATAACTTTCCATTGCACGTGTTAGAATTGGTCTGATTAAGCTAAGCATCCATTAGTACTTCATCGCTTTGATGTTGAGCTTGCCGACGCCGAAACTTTGAATGTTGATACTCGATAACCTAAATTATTGTTTACAATAAGCGATAAAATAATAATTTAAAATTACATTTTTCCATTGACCCTATAAATAATGTTAGCTATAATGGATTGACTCGCGCATAAATGACAATAATAAAATACAGTTTCGCTGAACTTCCCCAAACTTTAATTACCTATGCAAGTCCTTTGTGTTGTGTAATAAATTACATAAACCCATAAACAAGATATCGTCGTTCGACTTACATGAAGTCCTCAAGATCGACCACATTCGTGAACTGGCAAGGTTGGCCGTCCACATTGAAGCACATGCTGTTGTAATCCCAATTCTGATTTTGGGCGCACGGCAGACTCTGTTGAAACTGGGCAGGGCGAATGTAGTTATACGGCACTCGCTGGGCATGTGGCACAAAGTTAGGCACATCACTAGGATAATAGTTCTTATAGCACTGCACGGATAGACCACTGTTCATTGTATTGTAAACACCGTTGCGCATATCCCGCTCGGGTTTTCGCGACCACTCGCTGTACATGGGGCACTGGGTGTTCCACGCCGTCTCCTCGAAAGCGCCTACCACGGGGCACTGCTGCCCCAGCTGATTCCCGTAGATAAACATGCCGTAAACCTCTTTTTGGACTTGAGGTAACGAAATGTGAGTCCATCGATGTACGTAATCAACGAGCGACTGATAAAGACCAAAGATGCTCTTATCAATGTTTCACAGCTCGCATGGTAGCAAAAATTGATATGCGCTCACATAGTTGATAACATGTGGCGTTATTGGGACTTAAGTGCTAATTAACAAAATATTTATATACTTGCATTGAATACAAAGTTATTTTTAAATGGCGTAGGTTGATGTTTAATGTCAACACCTAGAATTTAAAACTAACTGGTTATTTATTAGGACTGAATGACGCCCAATCACATAAGACCGCTAACTTACGTATTACGACCATTATTGTCTAATGACCATGGTCTTCTAAATTAAATCTGCCTTACTCTAATTCCGGGTATACCCGGAATTTAATACCTTGTGTATACCCGGAATTTAAGCCAGGATAACAAGTTCTTTTCAAATGTCTTGGCTTGCCGATAACTACTGGCTTGTCAACTAATTTTCTTAGATTACGTGCTTAATAATAGTTCAAAAAACAGAAAATCCGAGTGCAGGAACCATTGCAATTTAGACATCAAATGGCTATTTAAAGCCCTTCATTTTGATTCCCCACTCGACCTAAATGGACGGAAAAAATCTTTTGCAACCTCACAATTTTGACTTAAAATCCGCCAATTTTATTTCTTAAAGTGCCCAGTGTCACTTGCGCTATCACGACGAATAAATACGTTAAAATCCATGAAGCCGTATAGGCGGCAGAGGAGCGTGTCAAACAATTATACATACATACTCTCGAAAAACATAACCCTGCTTCAGGCGCAGTCCAGTAAAAATGAAGCAAGCACGTAGCCATAAATACTAGCTTGACAGCTCACTGATACAAGCTCGCTGTCCAAGCTTAAAAATGGTCTCGTGTATCCCGGATCGACTGCCCTTGGCCCAACTTTCTAGCCCAGCCTCAAGCCTAAAAAGCTGAAAACTAGACTATTATGTACTTTGAAATAATAAAGATATAATTATAGTTCCAGGTTGTGTTAGCAGGTAATTTGATGAAGCTATTCCATGATGCATTGTCTGCAAACCACATGGCATAATAGAGCTCTTGTGACGTCTGTAGCACATCCGACTTGAATATAATTACTTGTTTACTGCTGTCCGGTTCTTTGCTAGATGACTATGTCTCATGCATATGAATTATAAATTACATAATATCAATGTCCACATAATTTATATAGGCCGATTTGTGGTAGTTTTTCTTGAAGTAAACACGAATGAGCCATTAGGAAAAAAATTAAATTTATAAACAAACAGAAAAAAATTGTGGTTTAATGGATAACATACATTTTAAAAATTCGTTGGATAAAAGGGACTACACTAGCTAGCAAGGAGATATTTATATTTTCCTCTCACGCGAAACCTGTAGTCTTACAGACAAGGAAATTTTGAAAGAAAATATTACTTACAGAGCTCAGAGAAATTATATTCAACACGCGTTCTGTCATAAGTATTAAGAACCTAACAATTTGTGTTGGGCCCGTTATCGCAGTACTTGTTAACCTAATTTTAGCAGTCGACAGTTGCAGTGACAATCATTATTTGATAGTTATATCGCCGAATAAACAACTCGTTTTAATACTGAGGGACTAACGTACTTAATAGATACTAGAGGTCGCCCTGTAGTCAAAATACGACCATAAATATTTATCAATTCTTGGGTATGGACTTGGGCATAAAGGTTTCGTTACCAAGGCATTAAATTAAAAAAAACCAAAGACTTCAACCATAAACGTAAGGTATTTCGTGTATGATTATCGTGTCATGTCGAAATATTGTAGTGTGCGTAGCGTTTTATTTATTAAAAATTTGCGAGGATAAAGCATATTTCAAAATAATATTGGGATTCCACGCTTATACTCCATATCAAACGTAACTGGGAGAAATTTCATACATTTGCGGGTCTTTCGTAAAAAGGGGTACAAAGTTTTCCGCTCGCGTATTATTTCAATACAGCCTTCGTAAAGTAGTAACAATAAATTTTCCTCACTAACTAATCAAACATTCGAAGGTTAGGCATTTTGATATTTTGTTTCTGTTTGCGTTTTGAAGGAACTTTATAACACCTTATTAATAGCATTAATCGACTTGCTGACGCATACAATATTTAGAGGCAAACCTCTGTTAAAAAACGGCGTAATTTTTAAAATTTATGTGACACTAGCTTCTGCCCGCGGTTTCGCTCGCGTTAGTATTTTAATACAATCTGTTATCCTGTTTTATGCTCTTGGAGGTATAGTTAATTCATTTATATGAAAACCTTTTAGCGGATACGTAATAACCTCTGCCTGCATGCCAAATTTTAAACCGATCCGTCCAAATCTAGTCAGAGTCACCTTCGCTGTTGGTATACTGTGGCTATGAATGTATGTACAAACATTCATAGTCACGGTCCCGACTCCAGACTTCCCTAAATACTGATACGAGCATTTTATACTGAGATAATGCCCGCAAGTCCGTTGCACCACAACACACGCATCGCGCAGGAACCGTACATTTTGCGGGATAAAAAGTTTCATAAATTTATACTCAAAGTATCATCATTCCCCATACCAAATTTCAGCAAAATCGGTTCCGTGGTTTGGGTGTGAAGAGGTAACAGACTTTCGCATTTATAATATTAGTATGGAAGTATGGATGTGGGACCAGATTCTCACACCTCGAAAGTCACTTCATAGGTGTTACACAAGTTATGCAGGGTCTGCATAATTGGCGATGATCGTTAACCACGATCGTTCAAGCATCCACTCAGTCATCCGTAGCATTTTGTCAACGAGTTGATCAAAGGCGATCATAGAAGTTGATCGGCGAGTAGAACCGAGTATGCCGCCTACACACACACACGATCGTGCTCGAATAGATCTTTCGATATTGAAAAATGATGTAGTCCAATCAGTTTTTTGATAAAATTGAAAACAAAAAAGTTACAAACCTTTAAAATAGTCAGTTAGAAAGAGAGATCCGATATTATATATACGAATGTGACGTCAAAGTCATAAGCTTCACACAAAATTCATATAGTTCTTCAGTAGAAAACTAAAATCGCTAATATCTATATACTTATTTCTCAACAGAATTCAGAGAATTTTTATGATTCTGTACATCTTTTAGCCCACTATCATAATAATTTGCATATAATTAGTTTTGTTTTACTCGCAAATTGCGTGTAAAACAAAACATATAAACCTGTTCTGTCCCAGAAATCAGAATCCATTAGTTGATTTAGCTCCTATGCGCTCTTAGTTTCATCCAAATTTGGTAGTGTTTTTATTATCACACTAACTCGTTTGGCCTGTTTGTAACTTGGCACGCACACACGCACTTTTATTTCTTAAAGTACGCACACACGCACGTTTAGTTATGTACATTTTTAACGTTAACCGTTATCTGAGCGAGCGAGGTTAAAACGTAATATGTTATGACTTATGAACAAACACTAACAAGTTAAATTCTAGGAACTTGTAATCTAAAATATATAATAAGTTCTCAAAGAATATAATACTTTTCATTCGAGTATATTATATTTTGTATTCTGAAGGCAGAATTTGTCTGCATAAAATACTTTAATAATACTGTTTGGGGCGGGCGGGCAAATCTGCCTGGTGAATTTTCATTGACGCTGTATGTAAAATTATATTTAAGCAGTGTTTAAGTAATCGCGGTTCGCTGTCCCTTTCTATGGTGTGACGTTTCTAGAACTATTCTAGAAATTCATTCTTATTACTTATGAATAAGGGGGTTAGTTTTACTGTTTTATATTCGAGCATCTAGTTTATTTTTTCTTAGCAGTACAGTACATACATGCTTATATTGTGCCATTATTACTAATTACTATATTAATTAACTAAAAATTGACGACTTTTCTCTTAAAAATATAATTTTACTTAGAGCGCCTATGAAAATTCTACGGACAAAAAACTATGATGGCATGTGAATTTAGCAATACCAAAACTATATTAAATTGTGGACGACCTCTGTGGCGCAGTGGTTGAGCACCGTTTCGAATCCCGCCGACGGAACTAAAAAAAGTTTTTCAAAGTTTCGTGATGTGTATTAAATACGTTTATCATATAATAAAAAAAAATACTAAATATGTGTATAGTAACCATACAAGTATTAAATATATTTCCATTGTCTGGTACCCGTAACACAAGTCCCTCGGGTACTTACCACGGGGCCAGACTGACGGGGTGTCAAGCATCCATAGATATTTAAAAAAAATCTTAAAAAAATTGTAATTTTACTCTAAAAACCGAGGTACATTTCTTTGGAGCTGGGCCTGGGGTAATTTTTAAAGGTCTATGGAAAATCTATGGAATAGCGCATGGACAAAAGGCGACAATTATTATTTTGCCCGGGAGGCGAAATAGATGAACCGGGTTTGTATGAATCGTATAATATACACAATTGCAAATATTTAATAAATAAATATATAGTCATTGATAGGTGCCAGGAGATAAGATAAAGTAACCGGGAATCCAACTTGGTGCTACAGCTCTCAAGTTCTAATCAAATTCTTCCCACTAGGCTACTACAGAGTAATTATAATGAACTAAAAAAAACGATGACTATTGATGGTATAGGTAGACTGAGGCAAAATTTTATTATCAGAAGCCTATCAATTACGTCAGATGGAAGCAAAGTGCATTTCGTATCTTACAACGACCATCGTGTTTATCGTCACTTTAAATTTTATTGGAGATTTCCGCGTCCTGAAATGATTGAGAATCCTATGAATATAGTTGTTAACTACATAAGCGAAAGTTAGGATAGATGAGTTAGGGCTAGTTTCACCCCTTCCAGATAATCTTTTTATTTGACAGACTAGTTGCTGCCCGCGCTGAGTTGCGAAAAAAATTGTACACAAGGAATGGATGAAAAATGAAATGGAAACGTACAATTTCCTGGAGTAAAAAGTATCCTACATGTTGCTCAGTTGTTGACAGTAGTATAGAAAAAAAATAATAAAAAAAACTACTTTCTCACTTTATTCTGTTTATTTATTGCACACATTTTGTCCACAAACAATTATTATTCATAATATGTAGCTTTGGAATATTTCCTCCAACTTTGTTATAATAATCCAGCTTTTGTTTCAACTCATTTGTCAATTTATTAAAGTGGAACTGATTGGGGAACTGGTAGATTGGTGGTCAAAAATTTTAAAACCATCTTGAAAAGAAGATAATTTTAAAAGTAAATAAAAGAAAAATCATAAACTAATAAAATATTACTTTACATATAAAGGATTTCTTTAACCCTAATGCTGCTTTCCACCCTAACGCTGCTCATAAATTGAATGATGTGATTGGGTTTGGTGCTACGGATTGCCTCTGCGGACCATTTGTAATGCCCAAAGTGCCTGTTCCTGCTCTGTAGTAGAGCAGGACAGTCAAAAAAAAATTGGACAGGTGCCTCATCCTTCTCCTTGCAGAATCAATGCCTGTTGAGGTGTTTGTTGAGCTTTTAGTGGCTAGTTAGACTTCTGATAAGGATTCTTAATTAGTTCCTACAAGTAGTGAGCACCAATTCTGACAGTTTTTTGTTAGAGCCAGGAATTGGTGCCTCAGAGTGCTCAAAGCCAGGGGTCTCAGCCCATTGCTTTTTTGTCTCTGTGACCCAGGACCCATACTAGGCAAACATTGTTGTTCGTACCCAGCATGTTAAGTGTCTCAATAGTCTAAAACTAAAAAAAAAGTAATGATATTATTACATTTAAGCACTTATGGATTTTGTCACAAAGCACATTTACTATTACCGGATCACGGATGGACAGTGAGTCCATGGATGTTGGAAACCAGCTGAAATGTATGAGTTAAAAATAAATATTATATTACACAGTTTAACAACCTGTTATTAATTTGTAATTATAATAAAACAAAGACAATTTAAAAAAACAGTTTTGGAGTAAATAGTTTACAAAGATTTGTTTCTGATTTAGAGTTTTGTAACCAAAGGGAACAGGACCCTATTACTGAGACTTCAATGTCTGTCTGTCTCCAGGTTGTATCTCAAAAACTGTAATTGCTATGCAGCAGAATTTTTCACAGTAATGTTTTTTAGTTGCTACTATTATAGGAAAAAGTTAAAACAAAAAAAAGCTGTCAATCTGTGCAATCTGTGAAAAATAACATTTTTGACAATTTTTGTTGTAGATACTGGTAAGGCACTCATGAAATAGGTACCTAACTGGGTTCACAGAGGGGTTTTAGTTGTCATTAGTAGATTATTAATTTAAATAAAAGCAACACATAGCTTGCCTTAAGGCAACATTTTTGGGTATTACACAATAATAATGTTGGCTATCCAATGAAGGGCACTGAAAATGCTGTTGTCAGTAATTAGTAGTCACGGCTTATTTCAAATCAACATTACAATCTTTATATTTCGAAATCAATGGTTATATTCATTTGTACCATGTGACTTCGAAGGAGAAAGCGCCACAAACATTACAGATTGTTATGTCCCAAACAGTTAAAGTTATGTCTCCAAGGCGCGTTACTAGCAAAGGGCCCAATTGTACATAAAAATAAACAAATTTACCTTCGTTTTTGGGTGGCTGGTTTCGAAGCCATTTCGATATATTAACTTGACACTGTTATGAAACTTCACGACAGACACAATCTTAGGACACTGCTAAGGATAGTATCACATCGCTTTTTACTATCTTTACTTTAATTTTTTCTCTTCACTATTCACTATGTTTTGGGTGTCGCAATTTGGGTCATTTTATCATGCACTACACAAACAAACACACTTTGTTGTCGTGAACTTGCACAGTAGATTCAGGAAAACAACTTGAAGCAAAATGAAAATGACTGCTTGTCATTAATAATTAGCATAGACAAGTGACAACAGCAAATTGATCTCTAGAGTAGAGACTATTACTTTTCACAGAGTATATTATTATCCAAAGACAACAAAGTCATATATCAATTCATCAAGATTTGAGGCGGTCGTAACTCTTATTACAGGGACCGATAACGTTAAGGGCCTGTTTCACCGCTTACCGGTAACAGAATAACTAATAGCACTAGCTTATACAAAAAACTATTAAAAAGGTTACACTAACACTGACCATACTTTTGAGTATGACATACGTCGGGTAGTATCTCGATCTCGTCGAACACACCTTCTTTAACGGGTGCTACGAGTCAGTACCCGTGCTCCGCATACTCGTGACTGGCGTCTAGGAAACCAGAAAGGACGAAAACCAATTTCCCAAAAATTTTCAGTTGCAATAGTCTCATTCTTCTTTATTTATTTATTTATTTAGCGCTTCGGCTATGACCATGGCCAGTGTCAAGTAAAGGCGGGAAACTACGTTTCTTGTTCGAATAACTTTTAGCAACGTTACATAAATTTCGTCAAGTTTAAAGTCTAGTCCAAGAAGTTTACATTCATAATGGAGGCCGAACGCAGAATAAAAAAGTGAAGACCATTTATTTTAACTCTGTTAACCTTTCTATTGTGTTCTGTTCTTGTCTTATGATAATTCCTATTCGCTTTTCCTATTAACAATATCTATTTTAGTTTAAGCCTAAAATTTGTCTCACACACACGATAAAAAATACATTACAGCTAATTAAATAATAATTTAATGGCAGGCTTTGGTTACATAACGTGAAAAGCTAAATTAAAAACAAACGCACGTTTTTTAATATTTACATGTCTCCCATTTTATAAAAGTAGTATTTTGCAATAGCAACACAAGCAAATGTCAAAACATAATTGTCAAAGTTGACATATTTTTTTTTTGTATAATTGCTAAGACATATTGTATTATTATTATTATTTTTAAGAAAATATGAATTAGAAAAAAATGTTATAAACTTCTAAACATAAAATGTAAAACATTATACTGTATTCGACTGAAGGACTTGGTTCCATGGTCAGCAATAAA
>JAOTAV010036743.1:0-18811 GCA_026546445.1 Cyclargus thomasi
ATACTAATGGAATGGTAGCATTTTTCAAAAGAAAATTTCAATTTCATTTGCTTAATAGATTTGTATGTTCCGCGCTCTCGCTTGCACTCCAAGCCTTAAACGGAACGCCTCAGAGCGAGGTAACGCCTCATGAGTCATGTTTTTTCGTGCGAGCAGCCAGCTCTATCGAATTATAAGACGTTGTCACGTCAAAAGATTTTGATTTTGCACATACGAAAATTCTATTGTGACTTCAGTGAGAACCAAGTCTGTAAATATGTAGGAGAGAATTTATTAAATAATAGACGATTCTTGCAACTCCATTGCGACAAAATTCGTTTAACGCACGTGTACCATACATTTTACTGCAATAAAAAGTATCCTATGTCCTTCCATGGGACTTAAAATATCTCTATACCAAATTTTAGCATGATCGATTGAGCCGTTTTGGCGTGAAGAGTTAACAGGCAGACGGACTTTCATAATTATAATATTAGTTTGGATGTCCTAAATAACGCTATTGGTCGTAGCTTGATATTATATAGCCTATAGTCTTCCTTGATAAATGGACTAACCTACACAAAAATATATTTAAATTCCGACCAGTACTTTCGGAGACAGGTGCGTTCAAACAAACTCTTCAGCTTCATATTATTAGTATATATGTGGTAGGTATCAGAATAACAATAAAACGTAGACCACGAGATATAAAAATACCGAAATTATAAAATCAAAAATGAGTTATTGAATCAAAAAAATCTCGTTAAAACTTTGCAAAAACTTTCTCCAATTAAGCTTAATTGTTAAAGTTTTTTACGTTTCGTGAAAACAGAAGAATGGTGAAATTAGAAGACAGAATATTTCGTAAAAAAATATTTTTGATAAAGTTTCACCTGTATAGTCGAATAAAACTTACTTTTTTTACATCTATACACATAAAATGTTTTTTATAAAGTAAATACATATAATAAAACAGTAAAATTGGAGTGTCTGTACATTTAATATTATTACTAAAAAAAAAGTTGTCTGTTTATCTGTTTGTATGTTTGTATGCTAATCTCAGGAACTACTAGACGGATTTAAATAAATATTTTTTGTTTAATAGCTGTTAGGTCTGGGAAACATATAGAATACTTTTTGTCACACGAAAATGTACGGCTCCCGCGTGATAAATAAATTTTTGTGCAACGAAGTTGCGAGCCCGACTAGCTAGTTGATAACAGAGGTTTCATTTCAGCTATCGGGGCCGGGCGAGGGCGCGGCGGTGGACGCGGTGCTGCGTCGCTACAGACTCGAGAACGGCAACTCGCTGGGGGAGAAGGATGAGGTATGATCTACGGATTTTAAGTATCAAGGGGGATTGAAAGAGCCAGTTGACGATTCTACGTCATTTGGTTGAAATGTAGATTTCATGTAAATCGTGATCTGTCGGTTGGGTATGACATAAATCCACCAATTCACTTCGATCCGCAATCTGACTGAAGCGGGTAGCTCAAAATTTACAACGATAGAACAATTAATTAATTTTCTCTTGAAATTTCATATATTTTGGATTACTGGACCGTATATACCTTCTTTTTTTAGGTGTAAAACATAAAAAACTCGCATTACTCCGCCTTTTGTAGACGGAGAAACCCGAAAATGGGACCAAACAGCAATAATCTGCTGTTTGGTCCCATTTTCACAAAAGTGCTGATCTGATGAAACAATCCAGGAGGAATCAAGGGGACTCTTTGAAATTTATATGGACAAATATAGTGAATTTCACTTTTTCTGAAGGATTCAAGTTATACATATATAATCAAAAAGCAAGATTGTGGCTACGCTTTAAAACTACCTTAAGCCTAAGTTTAATGTCAAGAATCTAAGAAATTGTAAAAGCTGGTACCGACTTCAAAGTTATAGAGACTGATTACGGTCAATGTTGAGGCTTCAGCCAATTCTTATAAGGCACTAACAGAGAAAGAGATTTATTTATTACTTTTCGGTTCATCTATATTATTTTTTCCTTTGAACATAGAAACGCATCCGCGTTTCTGTGTTTTAGAACGTGACTTCACTTCACCTGTTGTTTCTGAAACTGTAACACTTTATGTGAGATAGAAGTGTAGCGAGAGTAAAATTGGAAATGACACTCGAACGGAATTTTTGGAATTTCATAATAGCATTGCTAGTAGAAAATTCTCTATTAATCCAAAATAATTTTCCCTAGTGTAGTGTCCAACAAGTCGGACACAGGTTCAATAAATAAAACAACTTCTACTACCACTGTCTGGCCACCGTCTCGGACCGTAGTCTGTACTGGAATAGTAGCAAACTGGGACGCCATAGTATCCCCACTCTGTGGTAATACCAGTTTCATTAAAGTCTTGTACTTCAATGAAACTGGTATTACCACAGAGTGGGGATACTATGCACCGCACCTGTTTCGAGTACGGGAGTCAATATCATTTATTATAAATCTCAGTAAGTCACTACACTACACCTAGTCAAGTTAATAGATCTGGAATCTAGATACAAATAAAACCTATTTTTTTATTTCAATTTATTTTAGTGTTAAAAAATTATTCATTTATCCAAGAAAAATATGTTTGCACAACTATTTTTATTTAATTTTAAATTTCTTCACTGGCATCTTCCACTCATATACTTCTACACTATCAGTTTTTTATTAAAGATACCTAAGGCTTGACATGCAACAGGGCTGAAATACGATCAGTTTTGATTTTATTATGAAACAAAATGCTCACGATACAGTACATAAAACGAAAGTAAAGTGCTACAGAGTCGCTAATTAACGAATTCGATGGGGACTCTCGAACGTTCCAATGTTATTTTAATTAATCATACGAAGAAATTAATCACGGAACGGCAAATATAATTTCGTTATAAATCTGAGGCCCATTGGTTTGACTGTTTTCGCTTCGCTTTCATAATAAAATAGAGGATGCCCGCAACACCGTTGCCTTTGGCGCAACGTTAATAGCGCGGGAACCATCTATTTTTTAACCGACTTCCAAAAACAAGGAGGTTATATGTTCGGCTGTGGATATATAGTGAACCGATACTCAAATTTTTTTCTTTGTTGTATAGGGTATTATTCTAATTTGGTTCCATTTTCCGAAAAGTGGTGACTTGATGATGGGATCCATGAGTAATCGAAGGAACTCTTCGAAATTTGTATGGGAACATATAGTGATTTTGGTCCAGGTATATCTTACCAAAAAGTGATATTTGGTACCATGGTTCCGAAGGTACTGAGAGAACTCGTGATTCCTTACAGATACGACTTTGGGGTTTTCAGCGTTGTTTTAAGAACTGAAATATGATGATATGAATACTGAAAAATGAACTGATATGTTACTTCAATATGAATTATATTCATAATCATCGTTATTACAAAAATGGTGACCTGATGATGGGTTCCTTGAGTAATCGAGCGAAAACCTCGAAATTTCTATAAAAACATATGGTGATTTTGATTTCTATAGAAGCGTCCTAGGTATATCTTACCAAAAAGTATTATTTGGTACCAAGGTATACCATGGTTCCGAAGATACTGAGAGAACTCGTGATTCCTTACAGATACGACTTTGGGGATTTCGACCTTGTTTCAAGAACTGAAAGCATATGCTAGTACAATATAACATTTATTTATAATCATCACTACAATCACACCAGGCACCATTCATTATGACCCTATTATACCTCAGAACAACTCAAAATTAGTAGGGAAATATGATTTTGGCTAAGAAGATTTTGGTTTCATGATAAGTGTCCTAATTGTTTAGCACCAAAAAGTAAGATTTTGTACCAACGTATATCTACCATGGTTCACAAGGTGCTAATGGAACTCCTTATTCATTAGAGATACACATTTGGAGATTTCGGCGTGGTTTTAAGAACCCAAAGCATACGCTACTACGAAAGTTATGTCAATCATAATCATCTTTATAGCTACCAGGGCTTCATTCATATACTCACCATTATTCAAGATAATTATTCCGTAGCTTGTTGAGGGATTTGTCAGTTCTATGGCACGCTACATACCTTAGCCGCCGACTTATATTCAAAACTAGTTATGCCCCGCAACGTTACCCGTGGCTTAGTCGAGATTAAAATGTACGCTATGTGCTAATTCAAGATAACAGCTAGCTCCATGCCAAATATTAGTATGGATAGATTGAATACTGATACTTTATGTTGGGATGGAAAATTTTGCTCTATATTTTCTACCTTGCTATTGACGAATTAGTCGCTTGAAGGAACCGACGAAAATTATATAAATTATACCTTGGTATCTATCTGATTGTGTGAAACAGGGCTTACGTAAGAAAAGTGTTGCCAGGCGTCCGGATAAAGCCGGACATAAGTAGGCTTTTTGATTGCATGTCCGGTCAAAATAAACGGTGTCTGTCTTGCCCGGCTTTTTTTATTAGTTTATTTTTTAATGATGACTATTTGACTGATTAATAATAAAGTACGTCTATTTAAGACTTTTGATTTATTTGGCATTCGATTTTATTTAATATTTCATTAGAAATTAACAAAATTTATGATAATCAAAAAACTTGATTTTACGTATGGTACGAACATCAAATTTTAAAATGTCTGTTCAGTACTTAATTTTCAATACTAGATAGAGAGTATTCTAGTAATCATTTCTTCTGGGTAGTAATTTTATTCAGTAATGTGTGCTAACTTGCAAAAATAATAACAATAGCGTCTTGTTCAAATTAAATTATACCTAAACTTGTAATCCTTTTAAAATTCCGGACCCAAGTTTCTTTTTTGCCAGTTTCTTCCTTTTGACAATAGATGGCATTATTGTACTCTACATCGCCATATTGATTGCTACTACGTGGTCTGTAATAGCTGGTTAATTTTCAAAATTACATTTTCCCAATTTTTTGCTCTTTAGTACCGAGGTACGTACCCTTCGTGCGTAAGTCCAACTCACACTTGGCCAGTTTTTATTTAAATTGATGTGAACACTTGCAAAGCCGTTTTTCATTTTGGCGTAGGTAGCCGAAAAACGTGAGGAAATTTTTGGCCACCAGCCTGATATTAGTATTCAGACGAACGACACCGGAACGAAATGGAAAAATCTCTATAAAATGTTTTGTTTTTTTTTCGTATACTTTTAATAGACTGCGCCGTTCACTTTATTTACCGTGGCCGTGGAAGTTAAATGTTTTATTTTTTTAGTGACCGCAACAGTTATCTTTTTTAAACTGTAAAAAACATATTTGAGAGTTTTAAAATTAAAAAATATAATGTTTTCGTAATTTAAAACAAAAAAAAATCACCTGTTTGCTTCTTATAAAATTATTGCTTTTTGTCAAGTTTAATAATTAAATTTTTTTCTCTAAATTAATTAAATATATTATAGATAAACTAGTTGTTGCTCATGACTACGACCGCGTGAAACTTTATAAATCATCCATTTTACAACATTTTTTGATTACAGCTCGGCTCCTATTGGTCGCAGCGTAATCTTTTATAGCTTATAAGCCTTCCTCGATAAATGGACTAACTAACACAAAAATATTTATGAGATTAGCGCATGTACCAAACCCTTTTGCTTTATATTATTAGTATTATATATTATTAGTAAAAATGTTAAAATATTAGAAACAGTTAAGAAAAGTTAGTTGGCTGAGTCCATTTTAAAGGCATATCTTTAAATGCAATAAAAATGTTTGCTTTTGATTTAAACCTTTTCCTTGAACTGAAGTTGTTGACCTTACTTTTGTTAGGGCGATAAGGCATCGTATTTGGTTGCAATCGCTGCGTCGAGACGTAGAAAAGTTAATTATTTGGACAATCAAGATTTCATTATATTTTTCTTACTAAAAATTGACAATTTATCGTGCTGCCTACATTTGTGTGTATTTGTACATATTTTGTAGTGTTCCACATTAACAACCTATAAAATTCTGTAGATGGTATCACACAATTGTAGTGAGGAAAGAGATTTTGATCATTTATCAGATCATGAGACCTAAACGCAAGTATTTCAATATACGTTTTTGTAAAAAGTAAAGTGTTATTTTTATTGAGACATTTTATAGGACAAAGTGTTGTTTGCTATAATAAATATTGTTTGAAAATATTTTGAATCTGAATTATAAATAAAATACAATGTATGTAATTCGAAGTGTAATTTATTTGCTATAATCAAAATCAGACTCGGACTGTTCGATGGAGGGACAAAATCTATTTCTCATATCGTATTAAATTGTATTTTCATACATCAGGTATCAAAATATCATTTATTCAGATAAATTACACGTCATGTCTTACATAAAAAACTAAAGGTCAGAGATGTAATAACACTCATGGTCAAGTATCAAAATCATGAAATCCAATTGCAGTCTATTCTTAACCGAAAACAAAAGACTGCATTGGAATAATGTTGCTAGTAAAAATAATTGCTAGGTTCAACTTATAGTAGCCAGACTATAAAAACTTAACTTTATTGTCCTAATTGATAGCTGTTGGTCTTGCTGATAAATCAAAAATAAAATTCCAGCTGTCACTGATCAAAGTCTTTTTTGCCATACAAAAATATATTTTTTAATACATACCCGTTTCTTGCAGCTGTTTGGTCCGCCGAACGCGCCGGTGTTGGAGAACCCCGAGTTCCAGACAAGATGGTACTTCAAGTACTTCCTCGGAAAAAGTGAGTGTATCTACTTATGCAATTAAAACCTCATGCCGCCAAACTCAACGAGATTATTTTTGACTGACGTAATGCCATTTTAAAATCTCTAGGCTTCATTTTCTACCGACATTGATCTAGCGTCCTTGTCATCGCCGGTCTGTAGTAGTATAAAGCAAAATGAAACCTATAGTGGATGTCATTTATTTTATCGGGCCGAAATAATCTCATCGACAATGACGGCGTAAGGGAAGGCAGTAAAGTTTTTTAATTAGTTGGAGTTTATGATTTTTTTTAATTATTATAAGCTTATGTCATCACATAAAAATTTCGCATTTAATCGCGAAAACAGACAATAAAAATCTAAAATATAAAATTCTCGTGTCACAGTTTTCGTTGCCATACTCCTCCGAATAGGCTTGACCGATTTTGATAACATTTTTTGTATGCTTATCCGTTAATTCAGAAAATCGGCCAACATCTATTTTTTACCCTAAATTATTTATATGGCAAAACAACGTTTGCCAGGTCAGCTTGTAATCTATATTTCTATGTAATATGTGTCATTTATGTTGTAGTGTATAAAGACATTTTTATTTCATTTGTTATTAGTGATATTATTTTTAATTTTATCTATAAAAATACACACACACACATGTATAAAATATCAATAATGTCTATATACATTATGAACGCCTTGTTGTGACCTACAAACCGTTTGGCCGAACAAACTAATTTGGTATTCAGCGACCAAATGATTTAGGCCCTAGTCGGTTCAGCAATAAGCTGAAAGGTGGAGACGATTAATCAATTTATGTTAATTTGTCTCGCCATTAATTACGTCAACACCAAACTGGAGGATCAGGGAAGCCATTTGCAAATCTCATTTTCCTCCTCACCCTCAGTATCATTATACACTAGGCCAAAGCTACGCGGCCGAATCTCATTTTCCTCGTCACCGTCAGTATCTTAACACACTAGGCCGAAGTTATGCGGCCGAATCTCATTTTCCTAATCACCCTCAGTATCTTAAAACACTACGGCGAAGTTATGCGGCCGAAACTCTTTTTCCTCCTCACCCCCAGTATCTTAACACACCGAAGTTATGCGGCCGAAGTTCGGCATTACACCTGCAATGTATTTTAAAAGGACTGTTGATATACCATGACGGAATATCGTTACGTTATAGGGTACAATCGAACTTTCGTCTGACGTTAGTTTAGCAGCGTTTTGGCTAGCAGTGGTGTTAATTTTTATATTGACTCATTTATGTCGGTCGCATTATATTAAAAGAATTTCTGATCAGAAAAATTCTGAGGCCCTCTGCATTGCAATTAAGAACGAAGAACGCGAGATTAATTACGATGCAATGCAGCGTATTATTTTAATCTAAATAGAATGACTAAAATTTTAAATAATAATATTTGAATTTTTACAAAAACATTATTTGAATTTTTCAAAAATTTCTTCTCAAGGATTAACTTTTTAAACTAAAATTATGAAGGAAAAGAAATTGTATTTTGAGTCCGTTCAAGCTCATGGGTTAACGCGTAAAATAAGTATTATGGATAACCACTGAATAAAACTCGCTGCGTTATTATTAAACCTCTAAGTAATTAATGCACCGAGTCTGATAGTCTTAACTATAAGAACATGAGTAAGGATTTGCCGATTTTGATCTGTATATAAATACGCGAGCGGAAAACTTTGTACCCCTTTTTACGAAAGACGCGTAGATGTAAAAGCATGCAATTTCTCCCAGTTATAGCTGATATGGTGGAGGAGCGTGGAATACCAATATTATTTTAAAACTAAACTTTAATCTTGCATATATGTAATAACCTAAAAACGCGTAACACTACACTACACGTAACACTACAATATTTTGACATAACACGGACATAACACATTTTATTTATGGTTGAATTCTGATTTTTTTAATAAAATTTAATGACCTGATAACAAGACCTGAATGCCAAATTGTCTGTTGAGAATACGTTATAGTTTTTAGAGTTCCATACCCAAAGGGTAAAAACGTCCCGTTTTTACCCTATGTCTGTCTGACATCGATGTCTGTCCGTCTGACTGTCTGTCTGTCTGTATGTCTGTCTGTCTCCCTGTTTATCTGTCTCTCCGTCTGTCCGTCTGGCTGTCTCGAGGCTGTATCTCAAGAAACTTAATGGCTAGAGAGTTGAAAATTTCACAAAATATGTATTTCTGTCGCCACTTTAACAACATAATATACTAAATAAATGAAATAAACAAAATAAATTAAATTTTTGAGAGTGGCCCTATTACAAAAAATATGTTGTTTGCACTATTCCTAAAAAAAATCCTACCTAAATAAATTAGTAAAATATATTTTATAGCCTATTTTTAAATTTCGACCACAGGGCGAATTATAGTAATAATTCAAGTATACGTTTAGTTTGCTAATTGAGTGAATTGGTGTTAATATTATGACAATTTCAAACGAAGGGTGTAAATTATTCCATGTAAAGTGGATCACTAAAGATACGGCATGTTCCTCCCGGTGGCCATATTATTGTGAAATTTTAGTCTGACGCCATTTTGTTATTTTAAGTAAATTATGTATTTTGGCTATTCAAAAGTTCTAAAAATATTTTGAGGATTTCATAAGCGAGGATTTAAAAAAAATTGAGTTTTTTTTTAGTAATAAATCTTTAGAATAATCCTATTTCAAATGTCTGTTTTTGTATCAGCGTAGGTTTTAAAATCATGTTTTTAATTTTCATAGCCTACGTTTGTACAAATTATAGCTTATTTCAATAAATCGATCGGGAGTTCGAACCATTGGAAAACTCTTGACAAAACTAAGTTGAACCAAGTTTAATCCATTTGAAGTTGACACGTGTAAAGTAATTACGATCTAAGCTCTGTTCCCAAATACGTGCTGAAAACAATTCGGAAAATTCGTATTTGAGTTGAACAATAGTTTGGAAACCCTGTAGTCGAATATATATTTTTCTAGAATAATAAATAAAATCCTCATATTTTAGATTACTGATGGGTTTATAATTTTTGAGATTCTGTCCATTTTAATCAAGAAAGATTAATATTGTTTTTACTATATTAAGTCGTTTAGCGACCTTTTTTTTCAAATGATATTTAGGGGGCAAGCGAGCAGATGGTTTACCTGATGGAAAGCAACTGCCGTCTCCCATGCACACTCGTATCAACCGAAGAGTCGCATGTGTGTGGCCTTTATGAGGGAATAGGGAATGGGAATTGGGATAGGGGATTTGGGTAGTTGGGCCACCGGTAAACTCACTCACTGAACGAAACACAGCACAATGCCGTTTTTCGCCAGTTTTCTGTGAGGCCGTGGTATCACACCGGTTGAGCCGGCCCATTCGTGCCGAAACATGGCTCTCCCACACAATTAGCATCCATATTATACTTGGGATCGGAAAATGACTCATTGATACAGGCCTCCACCGGGGACCTCCATCGAACCTGCACCCTCTCGAGTGCAAACCAAAGGTCTTAACCCACTAGGCTACAAAAAATCATATTTTATAGAATAAATAATATTTACCTTAACATGCCTTAGTTTAGGTCTGACGCTGAAAAAAAACTATTCGGACGCGACTGACAGCCCATACGAAACGTCCGCGACTTACGCCTCATAGTTTGCACACTTCAATATAAAATTATTATCTAGATCACGGCTGTCAACCGCATCCGCAAGTCACGTCCAATCAGTATGTTTTCCGCATTACTAAAACACTTGACAGGCAAATTATGGCAAACGTGTTTAAAAAAAACGTTGTCCAAATCAAACCTAGCATAAAATAAACAAATTCCGTAGGCCCACTATTACGAAGCAAAAAAAAATCCGATTAAAACATTTAAATAAGCCATAACTTTTAATACAATATAATAAAAATACCGAGGTCAGATGCGAAAATGGTGATCCAGTGCACGCAGTTCCATGGAAATTTTGGAGAATTAAGAAATTTTAAGTATGTAATACTTCGAATACTGGAACTAGACTTGCTTCTAAATTTTGTGTTTACATGAAGTTATTAACTTAAAATGAATATAAAATTTAGTTACCTACTTATCTACTTAATACGTGTAAACCAGACATTAAAACAAGACGCATAAGAGAATATACGAAACTTTTCATTTGTGCAGTTTATAAGAAAATGCTTTGATGAATACGAAATATATTATATGGAGACTTGAGAGCTGGTAGGCGTGGAACAGTCTTTATTACATTTTGACTTGCTTCAACAAAGTGATGTATCATATGAGATATATGCGAGGACCTCTGTGAAGTCTTTATATTATTACTGTTAGGCGGAATTGATACGTGTGTTGCTATTTATAAATAGCATTTTAGTTTCGTTGAAAATTGAAATAGTGGTCGTTGAAAATTAAAAAGTAAACATGCTATTAAATACCATTAGGTATTTCTCATCGAGCATAAAACCAAATGAGCGGAAATATTATTAGTTTTGTTCGGAAAAAAAAATTATTCAATACAAAAATACTGGTATGATTATCGTGTTATGTCGAAATATTATATTGTGCCCTACGCACACAATATAATATTTCGACATGACACGATTTATTTACTAAAAATATGAAAGATAAAAGCATATTTTAAAATAATGTTCTATATCAACTATTATAACTGGGAAAAATTTAATGCTTTACGTTTTTCGTAAAAAGGGGTACAAAGTTTTCCGCTCGCCTTTCAATATATAGATTTAACGACTACCAACTATAACATTATAAGACTTTATTAATCCAAACTTTTTCACCATCTTGAAGAGAAAATCGAAGCGAATGCAAATGAAATTTCAATTCTTCGAAATGCTTGTTCATTACATGTTTGAACTTGGAAAATGGGAATTTCTTTTCGGATGTGTACTCAGCGAAACAAAAGAAAATCTGAGCTGGGGTGACCTTTTATCGAATATTAGCTGACCCAGCACGATATATTGTATGGGATATACAGAATATTATAATATTTCAAGTAAGAGGCCAAAGGAGCCATGTATCGTCAAAATAGTACAAATAGCACGAAAGATCTACTATTTTTGTCAAAAAATACCATAGATAAAGATTACCATAGATATAGTTGCCTGAGGGAAAGCAACTGCCGTCGCCCATGGACATTCGTGAAGAGTCACAAGTGCGTCGTCGGCCTTTATGAGGGAATTGGGAATGGGAATAGGTTTATAGGTATGGAGGATTAGGGAAATTGGACTGACAAACTTTATAGTTATAACCGCTTAAGGCTTATTTATACATGGTAGCCCACGTTTAAATAAGCCATAAGCTGGGTAAGTTTAACCTCTTATAAGTTAAAACGTTAAGTGCGTTAGCCAAAAATATATATGTAACAGAATGATCTTCATTCTTTCGTAACTAACGAGGATTTTTCCCTTAAGCTTATATTTAATCAGAAAAAAAAATGTACCATGGACATAGATTTTTGTAAAAAACTAGAATAACTACGAAACTAACCGGTTAAGTTGAACGTTGTTTCTTATACATTACAATATAGGTAACACTATCATCCCTTAGGAGGAATTCTTATTTCTTGTTCTTATTAATTGTATGTATATTATTTTCTGATAGTAATGGGGGAGATTTTCAAAACTCCGAATTTATGGTCAAGGCCGTTGGCGCCTGTAGAATCCTTTAATGCGGATACGCGCTCTTTGTTATTTTGCTCAAAGAGTGTGACCAATACCAGAGCCAATGCTTGCAAATAAATTAATGACACTACTCCTTGCCTCGTTAAAATACCCCGCGAATCACTTCTACTTTTTACTTTTTTTTTTTACAGATCAACTAAAATATTTTGACCGATTTTAACAAGCGTGTCGTTCTATCAGGGAAGTTTTTCAAAGCCAGATAGAGGACTTAAGTATTAAGGGCGCTATGTTAAGCACAGTTAACAGATTACGGCTTTCATGAAAGTGTCCAAATGACGTAGGTCCGTCACCAGGATAGGAATCAATTTCCTCTTTTTTTTTTTTCATATTTTGTACTATTACGATAATGAAAAAATATATAAATAGGTATATTTATAGCGCATAAAAATATTGCAATTTATTCAATTAAACGAAAGAAGAAAAATGTATTAAAACTTTCTAATACGTATTATGAATAAATTAATAAGAAATTTAATATTCAAATCGTGACAGATCTCGACACGCTACCTGAGCTTCGAAATAGTTCGAAATTAATCTCGTCTCCAGTTCTGAATCTCATCTACTCGCTATGAATTTATTAACTGCCACCATTTATGAACTTTATTGGCAAACTGCAAAGGCCCCTGTATGTCTCATAATAAAACTAACTGAGTGCTGAGTGTGAGCTTTTTTTTCACATTTGACCGTAAACGCGTTTCGCGCTTACCAAGATTTTATATGGGATGTGACCGTAAGCATCGTTAGGTGGCGCTGTACAAATCCTATATAAAATCTTAAAAAACGCGAAATGCGTTAAGCGAACATTCTGGAAACCTCACAATGCAATCACAATTTTTTTTAAGCACTGCTTTCACAGTTAATATGTGATATGGAGGAGGAGAGTCCCTATATAAGGGACACATGAGAACCCTAAGATATTATCCCTTACTTTTGGTACACCCTCTATGAATTACTCTGTGAAAGTAGCTATTCAAATACATATTTTACATTAATTAATAATATTTTTTTACAGTGCACCAAAACTACATCGGCGTGGACGGATCACGGGAACCGTACCTGCTGAGCGTGGTGCAGGAGAGCGCGGGCCTGCTGCGCGCTATATTGTTCAACAAAATGGTTCGTCATATAAAATATTATAAACAGGCTCTACATAATCGATAATGATCGTTGATCGTTAGAGTAACGTTCTGATCTTGCCTGCAAGTGGCCACGACACACAATAATTCAAACTAGAGGGCGCCCTATGGTCGATTCGACTATAGATATTTAAAATAATAAGTTTTATAGGAACGATAAAAAAACTACAATCTATTCTCAATCACACACTTTCTAGCTTAAAGATCTCGTTACCAGACTTAATGGCCTGTGTGCTGGCTTTATTTTGCATGCTTTTACATTTATGCGTCTTTCATAAAAATGTAACAAGGTTTTCCGCTCGCGTATTATTATACAACTTGCACAAAAATTTGTATATCACGTGGGAACCGTACATTTCCCTATTGAACGTAGCTATTAAACAGAAAAAGATGTATTCAAATCCGTCCAGTACTTTCTGATATTAGCGCGTACAAACAGACAAACAAACAACGTTCCTAAGCATTTTTACAAACCAACCCATGTGGTACATTGATTAGTTTGTAAAAATAAAAATATATAAATAGATAGACAAAATGCCACTTTATGATAAAAGCTAAAGGTGTCATTTAGGTCTACAATGCAGCGGCCTCTTGGACAGCTAGACCAATATCTATAAAATAACAAGTCCTGACTGGCTGACTGATTCATATTCGCCGAGCAAAAACTGTTAAAGCTACAGCCATGAAATTCGATGAGTAGGATTGTTTCATTGAGTAGACACCCGCTATAAAAGGAATTTAAAAAATTTTACCCCTAAGGGGGTGAAATAGGGGTTGAAAATTCGTCATTTGTTCAGTTGAAATTTTATTTCTGAGCTACTGATTCAAAATAAATAAATACGCGTTTAAGTATTTTTTTTAATGGAATTAGATGATGAAACCTATTGCTAATGTTCAATGTGGAATTTCATTTGTTTTTTTTTGTGTTGCGGCCGCTGGTAGCGTAGTCAAGATCGGAATGTTAACATTATCGGCACGATAATCGTTCAAGCATCCAGACAACCATTCGTAATAAATAGTTACAATAACGGTGGCCCAACTTACCCAATTCCCCTAACCCTATTCCCATTTCCTCATAATGGCCGGCAACGTACTTGAAAATCCTCGGATGTTGGGAGTGTCCATAGGCGACGGCAGTTGTTTTCCATCAGGTAACCAATGTGCTCGTTTGCCTCCTAAATATTATTAAAAAAAACTGTGCTTAGTCAGGTCATAGGAGAGTTACCAAAAAAAAAGAAAAAAAAATGACCGTCTTTCTGTTGTAGTAACCTGAACCTTTGCAGGGTTCTTTATGCACTAAAAACTTTTGAATTTACCCACTTTGTGAAAATTTGAAACTTTTCGTAAGCTTTGAAAGCAGACGATATAACTTTATTTATGGTTTTCATATTTCTAAGAACTTGTTTGTTCTTAAGATATGAAAATAATATTTTCGTGTTGCAAAGGACATTTTTCCTGTCACGCGTATTTTCTCCCGCGCGCATAATTGGTCCACATGAAACAGGCCCGCGTCGTATTATTTCATAGTTATTTTTTTTTGTTTGGTGTTTTTTTTCTGTCGTACGGACAACTCACGTGCGGCCAGGGGGGTTAGTCAAGACCTAAACGTTTTTGCTCTATGTAGAATCGCCAAACAAAATGGACTATAGGTCTGTCAACTGCCTTTCTTTCAATTTCCCCCTGTTGTATACTACGACCGATTATGTGGACTCTTCCACGACGGTCGCGCCAAATAACAAACTACAACCATCGACGATTACGTAGAGTCTGCACGATAGGAGAAGTGCCTGTATTTAAACAGCTTAATACTTTATTTCCGACCAGTTGGTGCCCGCAACTTTGTTGCGCAAAAATTTGTATAGCACGCGGGAGCCGTACATTTTCCCGAGATAAAAAGTATCCTATATATTGCCCAGACCCAAAGACTATTAAACAAAAAAGATTTATTCGAATCCGTCCAGTAGTTACGGAGATTAGCGCGTACAAACAGATCAACAGATAACTTTTTTTTATCGATTTGTGTTATACTACTGTTCCTAAGCCCCCACATCAATTAGTTTATAAAAATATTAATTGTACAGACACACCAATTTTACTGTTTTATAATATGTATAAATGTCCAATTGAAAGATCTTTCATATCAAGTCCTTATTTAAATAGGGTCAGAGGGTAATTGAAATTTCTATTTCGATCGACTCAGGGGGGAGTCACCCACAGAGTTGAGTCACGAGGCGGTATCACCAGTCACACCCCCACAACCAGCGGTTTCTAGCCAATTATCGGGAACTCAAACTACTGACTTTGGTCGTAATTGTGACTTTATTTTTTAAACTTATTCATGGGCTAGAGGGGATAAGTAAGTCAAAACGCTAACCACATTAGCCAAAAAAACATATGCTATAGAATGATCTTCATTCTTTCATTACTAGCGAGGAATTCTTCTTTATATAAATAGTTAATCAGAGAAAAAAGTACCGTGGACATCGATTTTTTGTACAAAACTGCATAAACTACAAAACTAACCGGTTAAGTTAAACGATTTTCTTTTTATACTATACAATATAAGTAACTCTATTATTCCTAAGGAGGAATTCTTGTTTTCTGTTTTTATTAATTGTATATTAATATGTACTGTTGTAGAATAGTAGATACTATCCGAAATTTCAGATGGATGAATTGGATGGATGACAAATTTCAGATCACCCATCTCAACGGCGTCCGTTTATTTACTTTAGATCAGAAAATGTCTTCGTTTGTTTTAGTTTTGTAACATGCAAAATATTTTGTAAAACACGTAATCAAGGAATATGATAACAAAAGTTTTCTTGTAACTTTTTACATTTTCTTACTAAAAAAAACGTAAATTACAACTTGTATGCAATAGTCAGATAACAACGGTAACTAATTCGTCGTATACATTTTCGTAAAGTGCCTACAGTTACTCGCACAGGTTCCGTCACTTCTCATTTTCCTCAATCACGTCGATTTACAGAATAATAAAGCACATTTCTCTCTTCTTGCTCACGTAATTCTTAAAATATGTAAAATTCGCGACCTTAATACGCGAAATACGAAATACCTGTACACATTTAATCCACGGAAAATCACGGCAGAAGGAACCTTCTACAATGAAGTCATTTATATTAATCATTCGTTCATTCGACTCTTCGCTATCGCTTGACCTGAATAATAAGGGGCTGAAAGGTGCCCGTTTACCCGAATTTTATTATTGTAATTGTATCTAATACTAGCTGTTGCCTGCGACTACATTTCCGCCAAACTTTATTTTATATATATCACACCTTTATTTTATATCCGGTAAGACAAGGGCATAAGTGCTTAACATTATCAAAAACATTTAATAGAATCAGTTACTTTGCGAAATCCATAGCTATAAGTTTAGTAAATTAAGATTTTCACCAATATTCCGCCAGAATTAACCTCAACCTGCAAGTAAAAATGCGGGTTGAGAACCTTTAACGGACGTTGTTCGTAGAGTCCACATCCTGAGGATGGCCCTGTGTTGGGGCGAAACGCACGTCGAGGTTCTCAACCCGCATTTTTACTTGCAGGTTTATGTTAATTTTCGCGGAATATTTTGCTAAAAATCTTAATTTACTAAACTTGATTTTCAAAAACATTTATGTCCTTGTCTTACAGAAGGTGCGATTATTATCCCGTTTGAATGTATTTTTTTATTACTGTTCGGCTTCTATTGGTCGTAGCGTGATGTTGTATGTATATAAAAAAACTATTTTGTTTAAATTTCTATCTGTAGGTAGAATATGATATGTTATGGAATACGCCATGAAAACATAATATTTTAGAGCACCCGTGGCCAATTTCAATTCAAGTACACACGGATTGCTCATTGCCGTGGGAGATCCATGCTTCGACACGAATGGGCCGGCTCGCCCGGAGTGATATCACGGCCTTACAGAAACTGGTGTGAAACAGCATTGTGCTGTGTTTCGTTCAATGAGTGAGTTTACCGGTGGCCCAAATTCCCTAATCCCCTATCCCTGTTCTCCTTCCCTATTCCCTCATAAATGTCCGGCAACACACTTGCGCTTCTTCGGATGACGCGAGTGTCCATGGGCGATAGCAGTTGCTACCCATCAGGTAACCTGTCTGCTCGCTTGCCCCCTAAATGTCATAACAAAAAAACAAAAACTACTGAAAGACTCTAATAGTCTTTATTCTTTTTGACGGTTTTAGGGGGGAAGGCTGGGTGGACTGCCCAAGGTGCCGGGTAAAAAAGGGCGCCAAATTTCTACCAAAGGCGAAATTCCTACTAAAAGTGGTACTGCTCTTTTATGAGACAATAACACGCGATACCAACATAATATATAATATAAAAAAGCATAAAAATTTATCGCTCATTATTTGGTTGCTATCTGGAGCGGTCCGCTTGAGAAGAATTTAGTGGGAATAAGATTTTAGGATATGAGATTCAATTATATCACAACTATAATAATAAACAGTAGGTCATCTTTCAATAGCGTAAGTCACAAATAAAATTAGTCGAAACGTCGCGACGCGTCTGTTTTTCGACTTTCGGTGCAAATTACTATGTTGTTTAAAATGCGCTAGCACGCGTCAACGCATGAATTTGCGTGATACTTTATATTTTTCAGCTAGTAATTAAACTTAACTGTTTTATTAAGCTTATATTTACTAAGCAAACGATAAGGCGCGTCGACGCGCTCAATGTGAATTAGGTGTGAAATTCAGTATCGAAAATTTTGTATCTGACTTAAACAAAGCTATGAATACTTAATGAAACACACTTTTCTTGCACTTTTTTCACTATAAAAAAAGTGTGTTTCATTAAGAATATAAATTTCCACTGTACAATTACACATATATAAAGCTATGAATACTTCTAAGTTACTCTACTACATGATATTTAAACTGTGTTCTCGCTGGGAGCTTTAGATAAGTTTTATGTGATAATGGTATTAATTACTATCCCCATGAAGAATTTATTCTCTTATGAATGTCACGAATCTTTTTTTACTAATAAGATTAGTAAGAAATACGTAGTGCTACGTATTTCTTACTCATTGTTCTTACTTATACATATAATTATATCACGAAGGACAATATGGTATTAAACAGTAGAACTACTATAGGTATCTTAGGTGTTATATCAACAGTTTCTGCTTACCAATAATAATTGTCAGAGAGACTACCCACAACTTCTTGATAGAATCTCAAACCTTTCGTCAGAAAAGCTGCTAGAAAAGCTATCAAGCAGATACTTGAAGAAACACACTTTTCTTGCACTTTTTCCACTACATTTTCGTAGATTTTACAAATTTATAATAATTACA
>JAOTAV010036754.1:0-45043 GCA_026546445.1 Cyclargus thomasi
ATAAGTGTTTCACATCTAGTCCGAAGGCCAAGGATGGAGCTGGAATAAACACCTGCGACCTGATGCACATTTAAAGTACCTTTAAAACCTTTCTGATCGGCCGATTCCTCTTCAACTTTATCGACCATTGCCTGAATGTCTTTACCGTCGATTCCGATACATGTGATGCCAAGACATCGCTCCTGGATTACTGCAACAAACTGATCAATATTGTTGATGTCGCCTCCAGAATTAACAAAAAAATCTGCTGTCCTTTTACACGTTGCTCCGATACCATCCGGTGCACCTTTTCCATGGCCACTTTCGGTGTAGTTCCATGTAAAGTTTTCAATATTAGGAATTTCTTCAGAGAGTTTGGTTGCCATTATAAAAAACATAGTTTTATTGCGATACTGCGTACTTGCGGGCCATCGCTCAAGAAGTGCACTCGTTTGATGTCATATGGAAGAGTCCGGAAAATTGGTCGTAGATGTGTCCAAATAGCAGCAGGTGAATGGGATATGTTCTTGGAGACTGTGCAAAAAGAAAAGATGGAATTTCGTAGGTAAACTACTACGGTATGCAGGCTCAGCTGTGCACGAGATCCACCGAAATGAAAGGCCTGAATTTCCTCAGCGTACTTAGTGCAGTAATTCTCACTAAAATCGACGTGTATCAGGACTTCATCACCTTGTAAGTTTGATTTTAAATCATTCATAGCTTTATATTGGTGAACTATATTTCGCTGGTGATCAAAAAATTTGTCTAAATCTTTCTGCAATTGTGTTATGAGCTGTGTTGGATGTACTTCAAATGTTTTTTTCAAACGTTTGGTTACTAGTCGGGGCTTTTTCGTCTTAAAATCTTGTATTTGTTGTCTTTCTGAAATCCACATTTTATATTTTATGATATTTTTGTTATCAAATTCTTTATATGTCGGGTTCTTATTAAGGCAACTACGACAGGATCTGGCCAAACAATTCAGATTGTACCGGTCGCAACATAGGTCTTCCAGCAACTTCTGGTGGTTGTTGTAAGTCAATATGTGTGCAGTATGAAGTGCGCTGAGCTTCATGTCTATGTTGCTGTGAACTATGCAAAGACATGTTTCGCGGTTTTTAGCGTTTGGTTTTACAACCCAAAATGGACGGAGTCGGCAAAATGTTTGATAGCTAATTTTAAAGTTCCTAGTAATAAACTTTTTGTAAAGATTAAAAACTGTGTCAAGAAGATATCTTTTCTGCTTCTTCACAGCTTTCCTAGTTATATATTCTTTTTTACCGGCTCCCATACGGCTATTTCTATCATCTTCAAAGAAATTGTGAACAGCTCTTTTATAACTTTCAGGTATTTTACATCGTTTCACTATAGGTACATCTAAGCCATTAAGATTGGATTTTTTTCCAGGCCTAGATAGCAGTTTAATGCCTTTAGGTATCCATCGCCTATACTTTTGAACAATACTACCAGTAACAACTTTTCTAAAGATTTGTCTTTCCTTCGAACGTTTCAATGTAGAATAATTTTCTTTCAACTGCTTATTGATGACGTCGCCAAACAACGCTTTCTTGACTACTTCTTTTCTTTGATCAGGCTCGTCTAACTTTTTTAAAATCTTTGTCTTAGGTGTATCTTCAACGATCTTCTTCATTTTCTTTTTTAAATCTAGCTAACCTTTTCTTGTACTTCTCAAGCTTTTTCTCTAAACGAGCAATCTTTTCATTTTTTTCCCTGTTAAACTTCTTACGTCGCCTTCTGGTTTCTTTTTTTCTTTGTTGAAGACTAGCACTGGAAACTGCTGGGCTTGGAGCCGAAGAAAATTGCTGTAGGTCTGGAGTGGCGGGTCTTGTAGGCGGAGTACCTGCTTCTGGGTCCGATACTGGCGTATTTTCTCGTATAAAAGTATTAGTGACACTTTTCAGTCTTTGTCTTTTGGTTCGGTACACGGTACAGTATTCTTTCCACTTCTTTAAAGCAGCTCTGTGCTCACGAGGTGTCATGTCCTTAACTAACTTTCGCAAACCTTTTTCTTTCTTATTTTGATACTTCAACTTTTCCTTCTCTCTCATTTCTTGTCTCTTTTGTGGGTCATTTTTTCTTTTTTCATATCGTAGTCGTTCTGCTTTTCCTTTCGGGATAACTTTTTCTTACTAGGAGCCATATCATGTATTTTCGGTCGGCCTGTGTAAAATAAATATATGTTCATAAAGTAATATAATGCTAAGCAATGATACATTGATGATTCCTATTGATAAAACAGACTAGCGGATAAATTAGCACAAACAATGTATAAAACAATAACCAATACACCAAATACACAGTCCCCTGTTATATAAAACAGTCCCCTGCCACATTTTCTGACAGGGGACTGTTGTGAGGGGACTGTGTATTCCGAATAGATGTCGCAATATTTAAAAAACGGATGAGTAATAGTTTGTTTAAGAACCTACCGATTAATATAGACAGAAATATCAATATAATAAACTATATTTTATCAAAAATTAAAGTAATTAACATAATATTATCACTTACCAGAGGACTGTGTGTGGTACCGGTCCAAACGCGTGTTCACCACACAAATGTTGTTCACACACTAGACAAGATGGCGTCACGCCACCGCTTGCGGCATCGTAGCTAACTTCACATCGGTAGCGTTCGGTTTCACTTAAAAAATCGCTCCTAAATATTACAGTTTTATTTTACTATGGATTTAAATTTTTGGCAGGGGACTGTATAAAAATTTTGGGGACAAAGTTTGCAAGTGTTTACTAAATAATAAAATTCGTAATGACATCTCGTTTTTTTTAAATATATATTTTTAAATACTTTTTATTTATCATAATTACTGCCAAATTTATGTAGCTTTCAATAACTTTTTCGTAAATCTAATTCCTAGACAGCAAGACAATGATGGGGACAGCCAGGGGACTGTATTTTTAGATCTTCGAACGTGTTTAGAAAAAAAATTTAAATAGTTATGGTGCCTAAAACAATGGGCCCGTAAAGTTTTGCGATTAAAGTTTAATTAGGAGTGTTTTTTTTTAAATAATCAAATTGTTTATTGAAAAAGTCGGTCGGGACAGCCAATTACGAGCTTACAGAGAAATGCCCATATATATATATGAATGCAAAAGTGCCTGTGTATATATCCGTTTATCTGCTTGTCTGTATATAAATCTCAAAGGACATTTTGCGTCCTACATGGCGTTATATACCGATGATGTTGCGTCCGACTGACTTTGTGCGACCTGAAGATTGACCGACCCTACAATCTACATATATATACTTTTCTATGTTTACTTCAAAACCACAAATCCGATTTTGATGAAGTTTAAGTATGACCAGCTGCTACATAACCGTAATAAACACAATGAAAGCATGTAAAAGTTACGTTAACCAAATGTTTTGATTCCCACTCATTTTTAACCACGTGTAAAGTGTACAAAGGTGTTTACATTTAACATTGTGGGTCAAAGAGAGGTCGTCGTCTAGGGAGCTGACACAGGGCACGTAGCCTTAACAATGCCGGCGATTTTCCATGGTCATGCACCGTTAGATTATATGAGCATTTCTACTTTTGTGTCACGAGACATATTGACAGGCCACAACAAAAGGCTGAATTGAAGACACAAGCGGAATAAGCAGATAACTAACATTTTAAAAACTCCCGGATTTTTGCGTTTTTAGACGCTTTTGGATCCGAAAAACTATTTGAAATTTAATCAATGTGGGTTTAATGTATAGCTTGATACACTAGGTTAAGTTACAAGATTTGTCAAAATTTTATGGGAAATAAATTAGTATAAACTTGAATGTTGCAAAATGTTAGTTATTCGCTTCTTCCACTTACGTCTACAAATGTTTAGTTGAGAAGTTATAGTACGTACCTAATTAGAAACTGTACGCTTTTCTGCTACTAGATGACGCCCGAAAATACGTGACGACAAAATTCATTTGTACATTTTTCCGGAATTAAAAGAATTTCATATCCCCGGCAGTATGTCCATAAAAAAATTCAGTGCAACGGTTTGGGCGTGAAGAGGTAACAGACAGAAATGCACAAATGCGAAAGTGTCGCGTTTATTATATTAGTATGGATGTATGTATTTTAATATAATATTAATGTAAATTCAATTAATCTTCCATCCTATTTTCTTATTTGGTAAAAGCATTATAAGTGAAAAGCAACGAGTATGTATTCATGGAGCAATGCAGATGTAGATAAAGTTATGGCAATGGTAACAAAAAAATTAAAGAAATAAAACGTATTTAAAAATACGTTTTATTTCTTTAATTTTTTTCAGGAAAATAATAACTCAATTGCTTTAGTTTTACTGTCGTTACTTTGTATAGGATGCAATATAATACATATTTTTTATAGGATATAAATTTATCTCTTTTTTACAGAATGTCCAGCCCCGCCAGAGTCACCCTGAACAAAGGATAACTGAAGATAACTCTGGATCTCAAAAAAGTGTATAAGTAGTATTTCGAAGAGTGTAAAATCAAATTATTCTTCTAATGATTTCAATTTAAATATGACTTACGCGTTCCTTTTTATAAATAGTAATCGCATTTAAAACACGATGTACGAGAGTATAGAGCACAACAAATATTCAATTTTTATAAGTCTAATAAGTAATTCTTTGCAACTATAACATTCAAATTGAAAACAATGTTCTATTTTCTTCATTTATATACTTATACGAGATTCAATTTAAAAGTAATTATATAAAATTTGCTTCGTATTTTATAAGAGCAACAAAATAAGACTGAGAAAGAATTCTTGCACTATTTTCTTCGACTAGATAAAGTAGACATTTAACTATAATATCCTATTGGAATTTTTAGAAATTTAGTTCTGTACTCAGACACAAACAAAAATGTGAAGACAGAGTTTTGCTCAACAAAATGAAGTTGCCTAAACTATGCCTAGCTTTACATAATATATAACTTCACACAGTAACACGTACACACATGTAACGTAATTAAGCTTTGTTTATTAGGTGATCTGTCGTTGTGTGTATTAATTGCGTTTGTAGTAGATATTACAGTATAGTACCGGACGCACTTTAAATTTGACAAATCTCTGTCTTTTACTTCTTTCGATCTGAGATTCTGTACATAGCATTAGTGTAGTTTGCTTTAGTTTTGAAAATAGTAGCGATTTATTAGATAGTATTTTCATAGGAATAACTACCAGAGAGGAATAGGAAACGCAATTTTTTGACATTTAGGCGCTAAATATAGTAAGTAATGTGTATCTGTAAACTAAATATTCTGAAATAGGACGGAATTTTAAATAATTTTTTGTGATTTGTAAAGTAATATCCTTGCTCTTTTTTTATTAATATTTAATTATTTAGCACCTACAAATAATTATTATTATCTCAATTCCTTTATTTTGTGTAACCTACATGACAATTACAATTTCTTTTTTGTCTTGCACCTTTTTTGAATGTCTAAGACAAGTTGTTGCCAAATGCCAAGTACGCAGTTACAGAACATAACAATTTTTTTTAGCCTTTTAACATATTTTAAGTATTAAATAAAACATAGGCTTTTAAAATAAAGCAAAAAATTAATCAAAGTAACGAATGAAACAGGAAATTATTGACTTAACTTTTAACTTTTACGGAGGTTTGTACCAATGAGACATTTTCCGATCTCAAGTACATAATACGGATGTTGCCGTGGGCGAGCCATGCTTCGGCACGAATGGGCGGGCTCGATCGGAGTGATACCACGGCCTCACAGAAAACTGGCGTGAAACGGCGCTGTGCGGTGTTTCGTTCAGTAAGTGAGTTTATCGGTGGCCCAACTTCTTTAATCCCATATACCTATTCCCATTCCCTACTCCCTCATAAAGGTCGGCAACGCACTTGCGACTTTGCGACGCTTACGCCCTAAATATTTAAAAAATAACTTAAATTAATAAAACTTACTTCTAACAATGCAGCCCTGTGTAACTTATTGTAAAATAGTTTTGTCGTGTGTGTGTGAATGTGATAACTTATTTATTAATAAAATATGTTTAGAAACAATGTACATTTCTTTCTCTCTCCCCTAGCATACCTAATACAACAGTAGAATAGTGTTTGTCTTACAATTTTCTTCACACGAGGTGATAGAAAATCGTAGGTGACAAACCGCACTTTAATTGTGCGGTTTCTTAAAGAAGACAAGGAAGATCTTTTCTTGCTTGCCGCTTTAAGGGCCTGTTCCACCGCTTACTGATAAGTTTCAGATATTCACAACTTTTTTGACAGATGTTGTAGTCTATTCACAACTTTTTTGACAGATGTTGTATGAACTTACTTATCAATAAGCTGTGAAACTGACCCTGTGTTTTAATAATATGAAGAAATAGAACTGACCTACGACTTAATTACATAGAGTATTTAAAAAAACCGGCCAAGTACGAGTAGGACTCGCGCACGAAGGGATCCGTACCATATTAGAGCAAACATAGAGAAAAATTGTGTTTATTATATGAGAGCTCCCATCTTAATTGTAAATTTTGTTTAAATTTTTATTACTGATTAGTAATATATAATACAACTAAGTATTTTGTGAGAATTTTAAGCGCCTGCTTGTTGCCATAATCGATGTCGAGCAAAAAATAGCAAAACAAGTTTTTGTATAAGAACTGAGAACCATTCTTATTTAATTACAAACATTTTATTGACTAAAACATTTTTACAACTTTTTAATGTAACGGTCCCCCAACTAGGCGAGGCCTGTCCTATGGGGGAGTTTAAAGTTGTATTAATTTTGGTTTTAATATTTGCTGTTATAGCAAGCAACACAATTACATAATCTGTAAAAATTAAGTTCTCTAGCTATAACAGTTCTTGAAATACAGCCTGAAGACGGACAGGCGGATAGACAGAGAGAAAATAAATTAAATATTTAAGAGTGGCTCTAGCATAATAAATAATTTTAGCTAATTTGTTCCTTGATAGTAGCTTAATAAATTCGACATTACGATTATCGCTTGCTTATAGCGGCTAGGACGCCGACTTAATCTCAGAGGGGCCCGGGCTCGATTCCCATCATCTCATTTTTATTTTATGACTTTGTCTTATACATTTTAAACTTTTTTAAAATTTAAGACTTCCAGAAATACGTTTACCCCTTTTTTTTCTCTCTGTACTCGCACTTAGCCGGTTTTTTATATTTGTAATTAAAACTGACGCCCCTAGCTAATTTGAATTACCACCCACACGATATTTTCACGCAGTAAAAAATAGCCTTTGTGTTAATCCAGGGTATCAGCTAACTCGATAAAAATCCATACATACAAACTTTCGCGCTTATAACACAAGCAGGGTTTTGATTGTGAGCTTCAATCTAGGCGTGGTTTCAGGCGTCTCCCGGGGACCTGGATGTAGGGCCCTGGATCTAGGATGCAGGTTTATAGGTCAAAGGCCCCGGATGCACTTTCTATATGCACGCGGGACCTGTTGCGTGTGTGTATTTATCTGGTTGTGTGACAATAAATCGAAGATTGACGCATGCGCAGAGACCAACCGGAAAATTCAAACTATTACTTTAAAGCTAGCGTCGTTAGGGATCATATCTGGTGTAAATTAATTTAACTATCATAAGGGAAAGGGCGATGACGTCACAGACACTACCGGACGATGAGGAGGCGGGGTAAGTATTCGGAATTTGAATGTATACTTTGTTTGTGTCTTTGTTTAGAGCAAAATATAGAGAGAGAAATTTTTAAAATTAAATACAAATCATAGTTTCAAAATTAAATTAATGAAATACTTCATATTGCGCTTATCCGCATATATTTAATTTAAAGTAGGACCACTGAAAGCGAATTTTTACCACTTTTTTCAGAGCTTTTACTTTCATAGTAAAGTCTATGTATGGGACCCGTATATATTCATTACACATCCTAAAGTATTACTTTTGTTACACCCTGTAGAGTTTATGTTATTCAGACGAATGCCAGATACAGTGTTGTTTTGTGTTTACTCTATAATTGTTGTTATTTTGATTCGATGTTCAAATAAACTAAAACATTACATCTCTACAGTACTACTACTGATGCGCCACTGTGACGGTAAAAAAAATTTAAGAAACAAATAATTTAAAAAATATGGAGATAGAGCGATGGAATGTTTTTTACGTGAGAATTTTTAAGTTTTTCCGTCTCTTGATTAAATGGTGCGTAATTTTTTTATTTTCCTCTTCCGGAATATACTTTTGTTTTTTGTCGTGTTAAAATAAAAATAATACACCTAACCTATTGTCATGTTCATAACTATAATTTTATGCCAAAATGTGTCGCGTCGTCGTCGTCGCAAATGTTTAGAGGAAAAAATCCTCTAAACATTTGCCCGTACATACAAATCACAACAAAATTGTTCCGCTTTCAGCGCTGCCGCTTTATTATACGAAAAACGTTTTTTTGCCATATTCTTTCTTTTGATAATAAATGTCATCTACATCGCTTACACGACGTGGTCTGTTATAACTTATACGGGTTTAACTTTCAGAGACACATTTTTCCAATTTTTCACTCTTTATTGGTTCCCTTCGTGCGTGAGTCCAATGTAGCTTAGGTAGCGCGAATATTTAATATTTTCGATTTGAAAAAAAAAACTACTGATGCACATCCAGATTTTTATATAGGTCACCATTACCCAACAGCAATGGGTCGGAAAGCCCCAGGCCACCCAATGGTGTGCCCAAGGGCAACCGCCAGCACACCCTAATAGTCGCTAGTGACGTCACCACGGAACCGGAAACCACGTGAGCTAACTTTTTTACAATAAGATAAGGCAAACTTGGGCCTTTTTTAAACCTCTTAAAAGAGGGGTATTGTAAGTTTGTCTGTGTGTGCTTGTAAAGATAAAATAATGTAAATAAAATGTCTAATGTCTATGTCACAGATATGCATTTTTTTTTGCAATGTAATGTTTATCTAAAGTTTATTTGAAGTTTAACATTTTCCCACTCTACAAACTGATCTTTCCAGTGGGAACAAAATTAAGCGAGAGGTGATTCCGATGAAGATTAAAATTCTGCTGGGCGTTCTCATCATCATCGGGGTGGCGAATACCATATCGGTGAACAGAGGAGCACAGAAGGTGATCAGAACAACGGGGCTGACGGACAGACCGATGGTACACGTGCCTAATAATATAAAACTGGTGTACAAAGAACAATCCGAACCATTGGACGATCTCTCCTTGGAATTTGAAGAAAATAAACCGAGTAAGTCAGTCAAAACCAATAGTAGCTAAGTAATTAAACTCTTAGCAGTTTCGATGCAAGCTGTTGCAAAGCAACACGTATGCAGGTAAATTTTAATAAAGTACCATTAGGGAAATCATATCGTTGTCAGATACCAGATGTACGTTGCTTGGTCGAGTCATAGCCAATCGGTCTGTTGGCTGGGCATTGGGTTTAACCTGACAACAATACATAGCTCCGCCATGTACAGATTTCACAATAGCTTTTCCCGTGGGTCCGCTTGCGTTAAGTAGTTGTTCCATGTAAACTTTCATCTCCAATTTTTTTCCTTTGGGGATATAATTTATTAAAATCCTTTCTAAGCGGATGCCTTCGTCATACTTTCTAACCTCATGCCAAATTTTATGCGTTGATAGATTGTGCGTTGATAGATCACTGTGTCAATCAAGTCACCTTTATATAGATATTTAGACTAGTTGATGTCCGCGACAACTTCCGCGTTGTCAAAAGTTCTCAGCAGCAAAAGGTTCTAGTGCTAATATCGTAGGTATATTATTTTTACTTGATTTAAATAAAGCTGTGAGTTGCTTTGAAAGTGTCCGCAATTATCACCATTATCAGCTGGTTTTACTGCTCTATTTTAAATTTATCTTTTTCCGCTTTGTAGTCCTACGATAAAACATAATTAATATTGTAATGTTGACTGAATAATATTCTGTTGATGAAACTATAAATTATACAAAAAAAGGATTTAAAGTGCCATAGGTAAAAGATGTAGTTCATCTTTTAAGGCTACAATCATCGATAAGTTACTTTAATTTAGTGAATAGTTTCACGCTTTGTGAATCAAACACGTCAAACACAACACAATCAAACAGTATCTAAATTAGCATTAGGGCAAACATTATTTCTGTATTAGGAATCCATAAAATACGTCACACTAATTTCATGAATTTTTTTTTTACTCCAACCCCTGTCACATTTCTGAGACCCCTCCCTATTGTGATATCACATTTAAAATTTGAAAATACCCCAGTATTTCAAATTTTGACATTAAATTTATAAAATTTGTAATGTGATGTCACAAAAGTAAGGGACCCCTTACTCCCCGTCAAAACATGTCATACTTCGTCTACGTGTGACGTACTTCACGGATGGTCCTCTAGAGATGAGGATTCATAAAACATCTCTGAGTGCGGCCGTGTTAAGAATGATGCCAAATTTAACCTCTTTTCTAGCCTTTTTAATCAACACCCCAGGCTGTAAGATCCCCATGATCCTAGCGCAATACAACGCAACTAAGAACATCGACAACGCAACTTGTGGCGAGAGACTGGTGTTTCTTAAGAGATTCGACAGCGATTTCATTCAAGTGTCCATACCAGATAATGCCTTTAGTAAAATTATAGCTAAAGGCTCTGAGTTCCACTGCTGCTATTACCAATTTACATCAGACCAAAACGAAACTAAGGAAACCGAGTAAGTGCAACGAATCAGCTCTTTTAACTTCTCTTTACAATTTTTACGCGTCTTAAGCACTAAAATTTAAACATTTATATAACCAACGAAGCAATTAATTTTAAGCAGTTGATTGACCTATGTAATTTGGTCGGATAATATCCATTTAATGATAGCTGTGAATTCTATGTTCAATTGATATGATGCGACCAAACTACGTCGCCATCAGCCTCTGAATCCCTTTCACTCATAGTGCATACCATGTATGATGACTACATCTTAATTTCTCACAACAATTCCAGCTGCCAAGATATCAGGGATGGATTTATGATTCGCTTAGAATACGATTTCGTTGGCGTCAAATGCTTCGAGACCACGGAAAATGACGAGGAAAAAACTATATATGAGGACGTATACGCCTTTGTCAGGAATACAGGATATTACGGAACCCCTGCCTGCTCTAATAAATTCAACGTTCTCATTGTCGGCATAAACTCGATGTCGTTGTCAAGGTTCTCTCAGACCATGCCGAGAACGGTCAGCTTCTTCAAAGACAATGATTGGCTCGCTTTCCGTGGATATCACAAGGTATTTTCCAGTTTTTTAAAACATTTTCTAAATTTTTTACATTACTGCAGATAAATACGAAATTCTCTTTTCAGCTAAGTGACACAAATAAAATCGCCAATGTAATGACCGCATTCATAGGTCACGATGTTTACATGGGAACTGAGAAGTGCGCGTTTGTGAATGGGTTGTGCCACGATCCCATCTGGAAGACATTTGAGGACTTAGAATACGTGACGGCCTTCGGTGAGGACTACGTTAATCATCCAGATAGCATCAACCAGCAGTATTCTTTCAAGGACTCCTCCACCTACCACTACATACATCCGCTTTTCCAAATCAAAGAACGAGAAATGAACGATAAAAAACTAATTTGCACTGGAACAAAACCGTCTTCCAAGCAGCTGCTGGATTACGCCTACGACTTCGCCCTAGCCTATAGACAAACCCCATTCTTCGGTTTCTTCTGGATGAATACTTTTAGCGAGTACGTAGAAAACTACCGCGAGAATGCCGATAAGATGCTAGAAGACTTTTTCACTCGATTGACCTACACCGGGATACTGAAAAATACTTTCGTGATGATTGTCAGCGACCACGGAACCCAAAACAAGCGGCCGCTATCGATTCAAGGGTTCTACGATAGTCAGTCGCCAACGTTCTTTATGTATCTGCCGGAGCAGTTCAGACGGAAATTCCCTAAAAAACCTATGACGTTAAAAGTCAACCAATTCAGGTTGATAACACCGTTCGATCTCTACGATACCTTGTATGATATAAGTGAAATGGCAAAGTGCAAGAAGGGTGATCGAGGTAGCGTCAAAATCACCGAAAGTCATCAAAGTCTTCTGGACGAAGTCAGCGATAAACGCACCTGCGAGAAAATCGGAATAGACTTCGTGTGGTGCAACTGCAACAGATTGTATGGGATGGAGAAGGTGTTACCGTCCAATGCGCAGACTATAAAGAGCGTACGTTTGGTCCAGGAGCATTTGGAGGAACAAGTACAAAGCATCAGAACGGTGAACTGCACGAGATGCTCCCCTCTCGTCATTAAGAACGTTACATCAATTTACTACATGATCAACAGACAGAAGGGATACATGTACCACATCATGTCCTTTTCTACTACGGAAGAACTTTGGTACGAAGCAGTCGTTCGTGAACAAAATTCCCAGCTTAATTTTACTAGCGCTGAGCTGTTTCAAACCCCCTCGTTAGGTATGGGAAATTGTACCGTCGATGCGAAAGATCGTCCGTTTTGTATGTGCCAAAAAATTTCTAATTGTAACAAAATGTAATAATTTTCTACACATACGTGGTCCCATTGACAGGGAACGTGACCCGTCCCAAATTGTAGGTAATTAGTTATATCTATGTCTTTAAGTTGGACAAATTAGGTACTATCCACGAAACTGTCTTTTTACCTACATTTTCAGGGTCGATTTGCGCCTGGTTGTATGTGTTTGGGTTATTGATGGAAATTTTTAATTATTATGATCCGAGACGAGATTTTTTAATTAAGTCATTGGAAAATTACAACGACACTGCCACGCCTGACTAAATTATTATGAGTATTATAATTGGGAGAATTTATAAACTATCACTTTTTATATTACTTTTTCTCCACTCAAGTGCGACCCTTTTTTCTATAGGTACCACAAAAACGGGGATAGACTTAAAAATCTTGTTTTCGGGAAAAAAGATTCCGTTACAATCCCAGTATGTTATGTAAACCCTGCAGCCCTAAAAAGGTCACTTCGCAATATTGCTATGAGCAAATCATTTTGTCATTTTTCTTGTTATTAACTAAAAAAATTTTAAAACAGTGATTTCAAAATTAATTTAAATTGATTTTATAACTAAGTATTCGATTTCTAACAAAATCTACCAAAACGAATTCCTTCGCAATATTGCTATAGCGACCTTTTTACCACCCCTGGCCTATTATTTTAACTGTGATAGATTTTAATCAATGTTTACGTAATAGGTACTTGCATTAGGTAGGTACAGCTCAATGGAACAATGTCTATTTAATTCCTAATTAATGAAACAGAATACTCTATTAAATGTGATAACAATTTATTTGTCTTCATTACATTATATCTATAAATTGTGCACCTACTCCCTCGGAATCGAGCAGTCTAATCGGTACGTTGTAACGAAGTTAATTTTTTAAGTTTAAAACTAGCGGATGTGATGATACAGAAGAAAAAAAAATATATCCACAGCCGAACATATAAACTCCTCGTTTCTGGAAGCCGGTTAAAAAAAAAGAGATCGTTAGTTTGAGGATTAAATGAGTAATAAAAGTAAAAGAACAGTAGAAGCTGATGCTGATCATTGTTAATCATAATCATCGTTCAGAGTTAATCATCTTGTCATCAAAAATAAGAACGTGTCTGTCGGAAAACCCATGAGGCATAAGGTAACGCACGATTTAAACATTACAGACAATTAGAATTCAAACAAAACGTTATTATTAGTTGTTACACAGACTTATCAGCATGTCTAAAAAGATTAGCTAAGTAAGGAAGCTGAAACATCACCTACAACCGAAGCACGGGGTAAGTTATAAAACCATTTAATAATTATCATAAATTTTGCACAAATTCTGCCAAACTATACAAACTTTTGGTTAGTGACGATAAAAATATGCTCTTATTGTCTTAAGTCCTTGAATATAATAAAAAACGCAAACACTGCCAAAGCTTTATTTATGACTGGTTGGTGCCCGAGACTTCATTGCGCAAAAATTTGAATATCACGCGGGAACCGTACATTTTATAGTATATTAGCTATTAAACAAAAAAAGATTTATTCAAATCCGTCCAGTTTCTGAGATTAGCGCGTACAAACAGACAAGCAGACAACTATTTTTCGTCGATATGTGTTCTACTACTGTTTCTTAGCACCCCCACATCTATTATTTTGTAAAAATATTAAATGTACAGACACTCTAATTTTACTGTTTTATTACATGTATATTTATATTTAGGGGGCAAGCGAGCAGATCACAACGGCGTTTCACGCCAATTTTCTGTGAGGCTGGCCTTGTATTAAACATATTTTATTTGAAAGTTACAATTAGATGAATTAGAGTATTTAGCATTTTGGGTACAACTACAAACCAGCTGGACCAATGTTATCTGAAGGATTTTATGGTTCTGGAACAATATACGATAGCTATAGCACTTTGACCCAACTACTTTTCAGTCGGTCAGTATAACTCATATCTGTTACACGTTACACGTTTAACATTTTCAGTTAGTTCCAAGTCGTTGGAGTGAAAATGCCTTAAACCTTTAAATAAATCGCATATTTTAGCAAAACATATCTGTAAGTAAAAGTTTTGAATTAATGTCGTAAATTAAGTTAATATATTATAATTATGTGCATGCGTTACTCTATTCGAGAATAAATATTTTACATTTGTTTCGTGTTACTAAACATTTAGAAGTAAATAGAAAGCAATTTTTGTTATTACAACCAATTTTAGCTAACACTTCATTTACCGATTCGCAATATCATTGTTTACGTTAGTACATACATAATTTCCCTGTTTCAAATTAATTCACTCATTTTATAAATAGTTACCATTGAAGTAAGTAATTGATTCGTAAACACTGAAAATATAGCGATTTGGGTGGATTATGTCAATTTAGTGTTAGTCGTGATCTGCTGGCTCGGTTTTATAAGCCTATGAATAAATTTCTCATTTTAGTACCATACACAACTAATGTTGGTCTAAAATTAATCTGCATTATCTAATTTTAATACTTGGACCGACCTACCGACAAGAGCGCATTGTAGAGTCGTGGGGTGTAATGATTTTTATTTAATGATATTTAGGGGGCAAGCGAGCAGACGGGTTACCTGATGGGAAGTGACTACCGTCGCCCATGGACACTCGTGACATGTGACATGACACGTGCAAGTGCGTTGCCGGCCTTTGTGAGGGAATTGGGAATGGAAATAGGAATAGGAGGAACAGGGAAGTTGTGCCACCTGTAAACTCACTTACTGAACGAAACACAGCACGATGCCGTTTCACGCCAGTTTTCTGTAAGGCCGTGGTATCACTCCGGTCGAGCCGGCCCGTTCATGCCAAAGCACGGCTCTCCAACGGCAATGAGCATTCGTATTATGTACTTGTGATCGGAAAATGTCTCATTGGTACATGCCTCCACTGGTGTTTGAACCTGCACCCGCTCGAGTGCGAACCAAGTGTCTTACCCATTAGGCTACGGACGCTCTTAAAAATGATGATCCAGGAAGATTCTATTTCAGATATTTCTGTGCAATAAAACATAAAACAACGTCTTATGTCTCATTAAATTAATAATTAATTATTATTAATATAATATGCAATGCAAATTATTATGGCCTTGCCGCTGAGTTTGGAAGAGAAAACACAATTTGTTATCCGACTACATACTGGTCTGTGCTTATTTTAGGCTAATAATTTAGAACATCAAGGGCCATATTCACCACTTACTGATAAAGCTTCAGATATGTATCACACAGATACAATATATACCAGATAAGTCTGATACTTGATACTTGTTATTGTTAAAAATTATCTTTTTTGGCAGCTCAAATCCAATTTTAAAATATATTTAAACGTCTCGTCTAACTAACGAATGCCCTTAGATACAGTATAAGTATACATTAATTCCTGTTTCATAGCATACTGATAAGTGTCGGATAGTGTATCCACAACTGTTTTTGATAGGTGCTGTACGGAGAATCTGTCAATAAAATTCGTGGATAACCTATAAGAAACATTATCGGTAAGCGGTGAAAAAGGCCCTTAGTATTTAAATTTTCTAGAATGTCACCATGAACATAAATATGAGCTAATGGTTACCAATTCCCAAAGGGCTGTCTAGGCTTTTTAGCACTTTTACCCAATTAATTAGTACCTTATTACTGTGGTACTTTCGACTTTATTTCTTTGATAATAAGGTTGAAAAATCATCAGTTTTCCGCGACTTGGCAACCTGATCCGACCTTCAAGTTCAAACACCAATGAACACGATCAGTACACACATTACGTCTTAAATGTATCATGTACCTAAGGGCGAGGCTTATTGCAATCCGTACTAATAAAATAAATGTGCTTGTCAGTCTGTTACCTCCACGAGTAAACCTTTGCCTATGCTGAATTTGAACATGAGTGTTAATTTATTGATGTAGAGGACCGTGAACATGGTGTTTAATACTTCAGAGCATAATAGGTCTTATCGACTTGTAGACAATAACTACAATTCCCTGAACCTCAGTTTCTTGTCCAACTTGTGCAACTCTATTTGTTCAAATCAAGATGCAATCTCACAACTGTTATTAGTACTTAGAATGTTACGAAAACGCTCACAAGGATGCTCCAGTCACGCTCGAATTGAAACACGATGCGAATCAAAACTGTTTACAAACTCATTGGAATGTATGAAAAGGTGTTTTTCATGACACAAGCTCGGCAACAGTGAATGGTGGGTTATGTGTGGAAACAAAGCAAATTGAATAAAACATAACTCGGTTAATATACATAGTCACTCTGGAGTCCGAACAATATTTTTTTGGGTATGATTAGGAGTACATTTAAAACAAAAATACGGTTCAAACTAAGATATGTGAGGGCTCGATTATCGAATGCATAGCTAAATGAAAGGTAAGTGTGAAAAAGTATAGTCTTCATTTGTGTGCGCTGGAGAATTTAGGACCGGCATGGCGTGTGATGCCCATATAAGAAACGTTTGACAGAAGAACAGAGCACTAGCACAGATTACTTTATAGATACTACTTACCGTGGCTCAACTTCCCTAATCCCCCTATCCCCATTTCCAGTTCCTCATAAATAGGGTTGCCATCCGTCCGGGTTTCCCCGGATTTGTCCTAGTTTAGAGGGCATCCGGGGAGCGTCCGGGGAAGGTTTCATTTGTAGACCGAGTTTTAAAAAACTATAATGGTCTAAGTAAGTTGGTACTTTTAAGATTTTAATTCATTTAATATATGTACAAGTATAAGATAACAAAACCTTATTAAATAGTAAACAAAATTTAATATTTTAATAATTTTGTTTTGTTATCTTATTTCAAGAATTTAAAAGTTGTTTTATATAAACAATTTTTATATGATTCTGTTTTATTAAAATAATGAATGAATAAAAAGGTGATTTATGACATTTTCAACTGTTTTTATTACATTTAATATTTTGTGTAAAAGATCTTGTTGATATGTCCGGCTTTCGGACCCGTTTTCACGCGTCTTGTCCTGTTTTCCAAATTTTAGAGATGGCAACCCTACTCATAAAGGCCGGCAGCGCGCTTGCGACTCTTCGGATGTCACGGGTGTCCATGGGCGACGGCAGTGTTGCTTTCCATCAGGTAACCCGTCTGCTCGTTTGCCCCCTAAATATCATTAAAAAACTTACTAAGCAAACTAGTGCGCTACAAGCGGCTTGTATGGGCCGCCGAGGCAGACTGGGAGCTTATCCCTTAAATGATTTCAATACAGTTAATATGCCGCGGTTATAAACGAATATCTTGTATGTTAGCGGTTATATCGTAAGATTTTCCACGGCTGCCTGAACAATAGACCCATGTTAAATTCTAATGCAGGTTCTTGGTTTTCATGACCGATGTTCGTTGTTATCTACATAATCGTCCGTAGTATCTATCTACAATGTGAAATCACAGGCTAATATAGACGAATATCGATGAACCTGAGGCGAGCACGCACTACACAATCGCGCTTACGAGTCATCGTCTGTACTCGGCGATTAAAAAGAGAAGCCATAATACTAATGTGATCTATATATATAAAAGAAAGTCGTGTTAATGACACCACTTATAACTCAAGAACGGCAGAACAGATTTGGCTGAAAATTGGTAGGCAGGTAGCTTAGAGCCAGGAGACGGACATAGGATACTTTTTATCCCGTTCGACAGCGTTCCCGTATGTCTTGACATGAAACGTCAGTCACTATAAAACGTGATACAACAGAAAACTTTTTTTAGGTTTCAGCACTGTACACTTTTTCCTGTATCACACTACTACAGTATTTATTTAATATTTTTTTGTATTTTTTTCAATAAAAAAAACAATCTGCTTATTTATTGCCATTAAGGCGGAACAAAGTTCGCCGGGTCAGCTTACTAGCTGTAAATCATAAAATTAAGTTATTGATTAAGCCGCTTTATTAATTTCAGGACATGTCACCAAAGGAACTGACAAAAGGCAAGTCGGCAAAGATTCTACTCCTGGTGGTACCATGGGTTATCATAACTATGTACTATTATAACAGCACTAACAGACTGTTCGGAAACGCTAAGGAGGCTGCAGGGAGCTACCAGACCTTATATTATAATGATAGCGGTAAGCGATTGTGGTACCAACTAATAAGGGGTAGGAAACTAGAGAAATAAAGGGTAGATCCAGGTTAGGCGTCAGGTTACATACTCAAGTCACAAAAAGTCGATTTCTATGACATTTAGGAAGCAAGTGAGCAGACGGGTTACCTGATGGATAGCAACTTCCGTCGCCCATGGACACTCGTGGCATCCGAATAGTCACAAGTGCGTTGCCAGCCTTGATGAGGGAATAGGAATAAAGATAGGGGATTTGGGAAGTAGGGCCACCGGTTAACTAACTCACTGAACGAAATACAGCATAAGGCTGTTTTACGCCAGTTTTCTGTGAGGCCGTGGTTATAACTCCGGTCAAGTCGGCCCATTCGTGCCGAAACATGGCTCTTCCACATTGTAGAAAATGGTAGAACTACGGCATATTAATAATGTTTTTTCTACATGTCGCTACTTCGATGTTTTTTTAATTTTATTTATACTTAAAGGTTCAAACTAAACTATCGTGAATGAATTATATTTATACTAGCTAGAATAAATTTATAATCATGCGACAAACTTATTGTTTCTACAAATTCCCATTTTATAGGAATAGATACAAAGTATTATACATTTCTGAAAAGCTTATCTTTTGTAGATTTTAATGCAGTTAAAAAATTATAAGTTTTATTAAAACTTTACACGAAAAAAAAAAACTAAATAAAATGCGGCAAAAAAAGGTCTTTTTCAAGTTCATCGAGACTTTTGACTGTTACCCACGTCTTCCCACGCCTTGTATTTGATGTTGATTTGTGGCCTATTTATCCATTAAAGACATTTATAAAAATTAGCAGTGAACTTTTGCGATCATCGGAGTTATGAGTAAAATTATGAGAAGCGTTAAAAAATGAAGAACCGCTATCTGTTGCGTTTTCTGTTATTTTCCTATCCCAAAAACACACCTGTTTTGTAAAAAAATTTTATAGATAACAAGAGTATTTATCGTTTTGCACCTAATTTTAACTATACGTGTGAAATTTTTTAAAAACTAGATGCACACCACCCTTAAATTTCAAATAGTATATAACGCGTTGATGCATTTTCTTATTTATTACGAATTCATAGTGATAATTAAACAGACGTCTAATTACAACGAATATAATATACTTACTTTTTTACCTACTTCATAAAATGTCTACATTCAAGTGATCTAAACATGAATTAATACTTAACTACATTGATGAAGGAAAAACTTTTGAGGCATTATCAACAGTTTTGAAAGAGAATTATCAAATCTCTGAAGACAACATGTGATTTATCCTAAATGATATTCAAAGACATATTATTCCTTCTTTTAATAAACGATAGACGGAAGCTGCACCTAATAAAAAATATTTTTAACGAAGAACAGTAGTTGGTTGGATTTTAAATAATTAGTAACTTTACCCGGCTTGGAAGTCTACGTCTTCAGGAAAACGTGGAAGGTCTTGCATATCATATTCAGACTTGTCAGAATCCAGCAAAAAAGGTGAAATACTGTGCTACTTCATGAGTACGGATTTAAGCACTTCTACAGTGCATATGTTCAGGGATTACGTTCGATAGGAGAAGGAACAAAAGGAAATCTTGTGAAAACGTTAAGGACGGCTGACAGCGAAAGTAAAACCTTATTCTTGAATTTCATAGAAAACTCAAATCTGCAACAAACCCTAAGAGATCAGAAAGCATTAAGTGTTCTTCGATTTAGATTTAACGAAAGCACAATATTTATACTTAAGAAATTTAACAAACGAACGTAACTGTTTTATATAACCATCGTATTACAAAGTACAAACAGAAACAAACCTGCTATCCACCGTCTTCAGCAATACAAATTACTAATACCACTGCAAAAGTAATAAAATCTTTAACAAGATTTATTGGATCACACTGAAGCTAGAATTTTGTTGATTGATTCCGTGTATAAGAATGAATTGTAAAATGTACTGTACAGTAAATGGGGCTGTGATAGCTCATCTAGACAAAGCTTGTACAAACAGAGACTTCCAGAAGAGGCTGAAAAAAATTCTGATGAAAATTTATTTATCTCTTTTTTGGTGCCTATTAAATTAACTAACGTGCTAACGTCGTTTTAAAAAAAGCCGTTACCTTCTGCTGTTCGTTTTTGTCGGCCTATATCTATAAGATTTAGTAATGAAACTCCCTATAACATTAAAGCTTTTGCGAATGAAAATAAAATCCCAGAAAATTTATTGACCCCAACATTCATTAATAAAAATGGTGAAGTGAAGCATGAACTTTATCTTACTATGATAGACGGTAAGGTAGCTCAGGTATTAACAGATACACCTTCCGGATCCACGTGCACAATATGTGGAGCTACTCCACGACAAATGAATGATTTGACAAAAGTGACTGCGAGGCCTGAAAATGAAGATGCTTTTCAATATGGACTGACTACATTACGTGCTTGGAATCGATGCATGGAAATGGTTTTACATATATCTTACAACCTCTCTTTCCAAACATGGTCAACTAACAGCGAAGAAAAGAAACGGCTGAAACAAGAGAAGAAAAGCCATGTACAAAAACGTTTTCGTGACTAACTAGGATTAATTATCGACCAAGTACCACAAGGTCCTGGTAATTCTAATGACGGGAATACAGCCAGAAGATTTTTTTTTCAAGATTTGAATTCAAGCTGCTCTGTTTAAATTACAGAAGTAAATGTTAATGTAATTAAACGACTTTATATAATTCTGCAGGCTCTTTCATCGGGTGTATGAAAACTGCCATTATTTCATGTAATGATAAATGCTGTAAAAATTGGCAGGTACGCTATGAAAACTGCCAGAATTTCTATTAGTAATTATAATTGGTATTATATGCCGTCATCAGTACATAAAATTTTAATACATGACGAAAATATCATAAATCATTTTGCAGTGCTTCCTATTGGTGAACTTTCGAACGATTACTTTCGTTACAAACGATTTTGCCTACGTCATGCTAGAAAGTCTTCCCGATCGGCTACTAATGAAGATGTTTTTCATACCCTTCTTTACACTTTAGATCCCTGTATTACTAGCATTAGAAAACCGTATACTCGTATGAAGAACGTGAAGTAGCTGGAAGAAGATACCTTAGACCTTCTGAAAATTAACGAATTAATAACAGATCCTGAAGCTACTCAAGTTTCAGCGCATCAATAACATATTTAAATGCATGTTTTGATAAGCCTAACGATTATTTAATAAATTTTTAATTTATCACTACTAATATTAAAAAGGTTTTAACAACCTAGGTGTTAAAATACAGGAACTAAAATATTAATTTGAAACCTTATATACTACTTTATATTTTTGAAAAATTTCACAGCTTAATCTTTAGAAATAAAAAAGTTATGGATTTTTAGGCGTCAAGGGTTTTAGGTCACAAAAAGTTAGACGTAACTTTGGGTAGTGTCCCAGTTAGGCTATGAATATCTGGATACGCCCTTGAAACTAACGGGAAATGGCAAGTTTTATAGCGATAATGAGCATGGACCGTATATGTGGCTTTCGTGAGATAATAATTTTTAGTTTTTAGTTTTATCGGCAAACACGCAAGGGTGATTCAGAAGGTAAAAACCTAGGTGGATTACTACTTACTTAAAATTGCATATTATATTATGAAATTAGATAATTATTTTTAGTGAATTGACTACGTGTATGTGACCGTTGACCAACCCTTGTCCCTGGCACCAGTGGTAAGACAATCAGTTTGACATCGGTTCATTCCACCAGTTACACTGCGGCCAAGCTTATGGAATACAAAACTAACAAAACACGTGTTTTGATCGGTGATTGGGGTGACGTGGTGCCTACTATCAGTTTCCCGTCATTTGCACTATACTGATAGGATGAATTAATGCCAAACTGGGCGCTTATTATCTGCCTATTTGTTTTAACTCGTTAAAATTGTCCGATAGTGTTGCACCAACATTTTAAAGTTATGTGTATAATAACAATGAATAAAAAGTAATGTGGCGAGAGTTTATACAACATTCTAATTTCCTTTTGCATTCTTGGTGTTCTAACCTTATGAAAGAATCAAAGTTTCTGCCCTTAATTTTAAGCCATAAAAGACTCATCAGTCATCACCTTCTTACTCTTTACAGTTACAACTTGTACTGCAATTATAATAATTTATTTCCTTGGCATTACAGACAATGACCACTTCTTAATCAACACCCCAGGCTGCAAAATACCGAATTACATGAAAACAATACAGATTCCAGAAGCAAAAAACAAACATAAAAATTGCGGACATAGAGCAGTGTTTGTTAAAAAGATATCCGATGATACTGTACAATTTCGAATTGATGAAAAAGTATTAAGTTCATACAAACATAAAAACAAACAGGCGCCTTACAAATGTTGCTATGCATTTGGACGCCCATATCGCAGTAAAAATGGAGAAAACGACCATAGGAAATTAAGGTGAGACTTTATTAATTCCCTGGTTTCTAATATTTGTTAGACGTTTATAAGTACTTATTATTAATTTAACAATATCATTAGCTGTTTCCAAAAATGAAATAGAAACCTTGGATCATATATCGTAACTTTTTAATGCCGCCTAAATTTGTTAGGCAATAAATGCAAAACAATCGCATGTTTGTTTAGAAATGTGCCTGTACTTACAGATATACGACTTGTCAATATTTTAACAATGGAACCAAATCGTCATTGCAGGAAGAATTAATAACGGTCACATGTGTTCAAAAGAGCACGAAGATTTACGAAGACTCATACATGTTCGTAAAAGAGGACCATGAAGTGACTCCCAACAAACGATGGAATATTCTGATAGTAGGCATGGACACGATGTCAAGAGCGAGAGTGTACAGCAGTATGCCAAAAACTGTACGATATTTTAATGATCAGAAGTGGCTCGATTACAGAGGATATCATAAGGTGATCGAAGATTATTTCTGTATAATGCTGATCTTATAGTTTTGGCAGTTATCTTATAGTATATGTCTTGGCTTTCCTGCCTGATAGCATCCATCTATTTCTTTCATACTCTGGAATCTTGACTGGTCTTTGAAATGTTAATTAAAACACTAATCCTAAAACAACTTTTTCAGGTTGGCTACAACACCTTCCCGAACATCGCGTCGCTTCTAACGGGCATGGATGTCATGGCATTCCAAAAAACTTGTTACAAGGGAATGGATGGGTGTAACAAATTTCTCATTTGGTCCGATTTGAAGCAGCTGGGGTACAAAACTGCGTACGGCGAAGATTTCATCCACCTACCCGACACATTCGCGAGGTACGACGGTTTCAAGAACAAACCAACCGACCACTACATGCGACCGCTGTTTCTTACCGGAGAAACCATAACCGGAAATACAGAGTGTACACACAAGCTGACATCCGTTAAGCACATGCTAAACTACGCTCTAGACTTCAGCAAAACCTACAGGAACGGAAGCTACTTCGGATTCTTCTGGTTTAACTCCTACAGTCACAACGAGAATAACAATCCGGAACTCCTGGAGGACGATTTAATCGATTTCTTTAAAAGCCTGAAAAAAAGTGGAGCGATGGAAGATACTTTGGTATTCTTCATAAGCGACCACGGCATAAGGAGTGGACAAGTAAGAGAACAGTACCAGTCTTACTACGACGAACGACTGCCTATGCTGTTCATGTGGGTACCTGAGCCATTCAGACGGTTACATAACAAAGAGTACGAGAATTTGCAGGTGAATCAGTTTAGACTGGTGACACCGTTTGATCTACACCTCACGATGTGGGAGATACACAGAATAACGAACGATTCAGCATCGACCAAAACCTTGAAAGCCTGTCCCGGCTGCAAAAGCCTGACCCAGTTGATATCACCCTACAGAAACTGTATTGACGCCGGGGTCAGCGAAAAATGGTGCAGTTGCCACCAAATGACGAAGGCGGACCAAAGTAAAGACACCGTTCAACAAAGCGTAGCAATGGTCGAAGAGTACTTGAGTAATCGGTCTCAACTAGTAAAGACCGTTCGATGTACGAAATGCGAAAAACTCAAGCTGAAGCATGTGCACAGAGTTCACACTTATGACGACAACAATAAGACCTATTATGTCGTGGCTCTGAATATGATAGGCGATGTTGGTTTCGAAACTACGGTCGTTGAAGACAACGGCACCTTGTCCATACTCCAACCAACCTACACGATAACCGCTTACAACACCAGAAGTACTTGTACAGCTACATCGAGCAACAAAGAATATTGTATATGTTCGACACTACCACACTGTCACAAAAAACCGAATAGATGACCGCAATCAAGTAGAGTTGTTTTAATAACCCGCCTCACTACCCAGAGCTATGCGACACAACGTTACTTTTAAAAATATGTCGCGTGTCGCGTCGCTCAACAATAGCGTAGTTTCGCCTACTATATTAAAACTTTTTAACTGACTTCCAAAAAAAACAGGAGGTTGCTCAAGTCGATCGATGATAATATATATATATATGACCTTTTTTAGGGTTCCCTACCCAAAGGGTAAAAACGGGACCCTATTACTAAGACTTCGATGTCTAATAGCTAGAGAGTTTAAATTTTCACAGAATTTGTATTTCAGTTGCCGCTATAACAACACATACTGAAAACAAAATGAATTTAATGTTTAAAGGGGGCCTTAACACAACAAAAATTGTTTTCTGTGTTTTCGTTCCTTTCATAATGATACGATAAATTCGACACCCTTTTTATCAGCGGCGTGGCGGACTGGCTAGGGTTCCTACTTATGTACAAAGTGGCCCGGGTTCGATTCCCACCATTCCCATATTTTATTTTATGTTTTACATTTTAAGCTTTGTCATAATTTTTTTTTATTAATTTAAAACTTTTTAAAAAAGTCTCAAACTCTCAGAAATGCGTTTTCCCAATTCGCGGAAAGGAACCCTTCATACACGAGTCCAACTCGCACCTGGCCCGTTTTTAAACTTACTCCTCGGCCCAACCACACCAGAGCAGAGACTCTCGGAGGCTGCGTAATATTTCCCCTTCCATTTGATATTTATATTTTTCCCTTTATCTGTCTGTTGTCTCCTCACGCCTAAACCGCTAAAGCGATTTTTAAAATAATGAATTTTCATATTAATAAATTTGCCATCCAGATACTTTGTATCCTAAAAACAGACAAAGGATAGAAATTTTCCTGGGAAAATGTACGAATCCCGTGCAATAATCGAATTTCTGAGGAACTAAGTTCTAGGCATCTAGGTAATCTAGGTAAGAGTTCAACTAGCTCTATAAAATGCCTGTTTAAAGATGTTTAGAAAGAAAAATCAATCTTATTATGTTACATTTTTATTTTAACTTGAATAGACTATTCCATGTTATAATTTTATTCTCATACTGTGGATTATCCTTTCAACTAGTACACATCTATAATATTATGCAGTTCCTATATTCGCTTACATTAAAAAATATATATAAATTTTGTTTTTTATAATAAAAGCAACTGCAAATTCGTTTGCAAATAAATAAAAAATTTACGAGGTAATAAATTCATATTATGCTCATTAGTAGGTACAAAAACAAATGACATTATATAAAATAAATATTTAGGGCTTATGCAATAAAGGCGAGAATCTATTAGAATTCAAATAAAATGTTAAACTGAACACAAACACAAAATGCTAAATGCCTAGTTAACTAATACACAAAGTCATTACCGTCTTCACCATAAGGGCAGGGCCGTGCCCGGGGCCCCCATTCTTGGGGCGAAGGATCCATAATTCCTCTCACACATTTATTCTCAAAACATTTTTGTCGGGCACATTACACTTTTTAAAGAAAGAAATTGCTAATTTATTGTAACCAAAAAATCTATGCTGTATTTGATTAGCTATAAATGAGTTCATAGGTACTACTTTCCAATTTGCTATCTTTACTTTCAAAAATTCTTGTGTGCCCAGGGGCCTCAGCCTAGTTTAAGACGGCGCTGCACAAAGTGGCTTATCATAATTGATTTAAAATCATCTACAGCAAAACTATGAATAGTTTAATACCACACATTAAAATTAGTGTCCGAACGAAACAGGTATTTTTATTTCAGCCGAAACAAAACTGTGTAACTGTCGAAATGCTTATTGCATACGCGTCCCCGCCTACCGCCCTTATCGGCCGTTATTGGTTCCACCCACCCGATGCCAACCGATGATGGCCGAACGTACACGAACTTAATGCGCAGCCCAGGTATGTTAGATCAAGACAATTACTGTTATATTTCGTCATATTATAAAACACTTGTTTAGGCGAAGAACGGTAAGCAGCTGCGCACACATAACGTCCATAATTACGCCATTCGTAACCAATGGTACATTGGTTACGCAAGGCATGAAGGGTAGAATTATGTTCGTAAATAAGTAATAAACGATTTTAACTGTTGTTTTTTTATTTTAAGTTTCATTTTCATAATTTGACTGTCCTATTGCAACGCTGAAAGAACTCTGAATTTATTCTAGAATTAACAACTTGTACTTTAATACATATCATTAACTAGTAGTAGAGTAACTATAACATTTTCCCCACAACCAATTGGGACTAGCCCCCATACTAACAAATGATAGCCACGAAAAGATCCTTCTAACGACATATTACGTCAGGTAATTATTGGTCGGCGGGTACGCGTGTCAAACACTTTTGCCCGTCACCCTTTCATGATTATTGTGCATGTAATGTTATTTAATAATGTTAGGTTATAATAATTTAAATTAAATGATCCTAAAAGGGAAACAACGCAAAAAACATTTAATGTCAATATTGTACACTAGGTGGGCCTGCCGGCTGTTTCGCTCGTGACGTTAGTCCGTCTCCCGCAATACCCGAGTGCGGCATTACAATTCCCAATTCGACCAGAAATGGGCCGAAACTGAGGCCGCAACAGTATTTTTTGCCTGAAACTGGCCGAAACCGAACTTTTGGTCGGACACTAATTAAAATTGATTTGCACTTAAAATATTGCACACAACCATTATTATTAAAATTAATATCTTTAAAAATTGTGCTATATGTATTATAAGTAATAATATTCTTTACCTATTACTTCTTAAAGTAAAATATTTGAACTATATGTCTTGTAGCAGTGTAGTAGGAAATGATTTAATATTACAATATTTAAACCTATCGTTTTTAACAAGCTTACCTCAGTGGTAAAATAATTAAGTCCATTAAAATTCACTCAATTATTTTACTGTCATAGGCAATAATAAAATAAATAACTAAGCTTAAAGTTTAAACTCTAACTGTAGATTTTTAAACAACAATTCTGAATATTTTGAGGTGTGATTTAAAAGTAAAGTCAACTGCTTACAAAAAAATTTAAAAAATACTTACAAAATACTTTGCAATGTTTTTCAATACCTTGATTTTTCAAAACAAAAATACTTTTACTGGAGGGAATTTTTGACACTAAATTCTAAACTTCATGCTAAAGTGCTTTTAGTTATTAGAGGAGAACTTGGAACATTTGGGTATATAATAAAGAGGGAAAGCTGGAAGGCTGCTAAAGTGCCACCAATAAAGTTCGGGGCCTGAAAATAAAAAATGCATTAATTTATATAATAATCTCTTAGGTCATAAAAGGGAAAGCTTGAGGCTATACACATAAAAAAACCAACCCATTAATAATATACATATTGTATACAAGAAAAGGTAGTTGTAAAATGTGTATTTGGGCCTACATCACTCCATCCTCTCATACTTTTCAAAGTTGTATTATGAAAAAAAAAGTATTTACCGATAAAAACACATCCTCTTCTAGTAATCCATATAAAAACCATAAACTTGATACTATAAACGTCATCAAGATCAAAGGGAACGGCAGGCAATCTGTGCTTTTTCTTCTAATTACGTATAACAGTTTACTAAGAGGTGATGCTATTGTTATCAATGTTAGAGAGCATGCCATTGTTCCTGGAATATTTTCAAATGTATATATAAATATCTTGTTTGAAATTTTATGTAAAGCAAGAAGAAAACTGCTGAATGTACAATATTATGCAATGAAGAATCTTCTTATCTATTTCTGCAACATTGAAAAGGGCAACCCCATAAATAATGACTTTTGACAACCTCTGCGGCTCAGTTGCTGGGGGTTGCAGATTTAAATCCCGCCGGCGGAGCAAGTTTTTCAATGTTCCTGGGTCTTGGATGTGGATTAAATATGTTTATCATAAAAATCTTAAATATATGTATAGTATAAAAGTATTAAATATATTTCCATTGTCTGGTACCTGTAACACTATTGCCTCGGGTACTTAGCACATGGCCAGACTGACGTGGTATGAAGTGTCTATAGATATTATTATATTACAATGACAGCTATTTAATGTACAAGTATGAAAAGTATTTTTATGAGCAACACATAAGACAGTGTTCAAAGTATGTAAAGCACTCTCACCTAATCTATTAGTCAAAACATAATTATCCTCTTCAACAGAGTTATAGTATATCACAAATATATATGTCACAAGGACCGCAATGAATTGCTTTAAGACACTCGATTTTTTTATAGTAAATATATAAAATATTATGGTGTAGAAGAACATAAGTGTTACTCCTATTGTATTCACCATTATAATTTTATTATTATGTTTGGCTAATCCATAAAGTAACCAGATTCCTGCCCTGAAAATAATAAATATTTATAAAAATACAGTTACTGATGCAATATGTTGCACATTTCGCAATTTTTAAGATTTATAACATTTATATGAGCTTTTGTGACACAAGTCAAGGCAGGTGTGAATTTTTGTAACAAAAATCAATAATCAAATATCAAAACACTTTCAATAATTTCCATGTTATCATAAAAAAAAATACTTACGAAATAAAGCCGCAAATAAATGGAAGCGGTGAAGCCTCCGCGGTTGTTTTATTGACTACATATTGCTTGCAAACCAAGCTGCAATGACACAAAAGTTATTATTAAAGATGTCCGTACGTTTAAATGTTTATAAATAGTATAAAAATCCATACATGCCAGACAAAAACTGCAAAATAGTAGTAAGAACAGCTAAACTTGCTACGAACTCTTTTACATCTACTAATTCCATGATGCTTGGTGTTAAATAATATAGCTATCTACTATCTATTATTAGCTTCCATATACCATTGCATACTTTCGTTTTGCATTAATTTATTACTGTATTATAATAAAATTTCGCTAAAAAGGACATCGCACAAAATTTCAAAAACAAAACTGTCGATGTGTCATGTGTCATCTTTCTGTCAGGGACTAGTGTCTTCTGTCAACTGTCAAAATGGCATCTACTTTTTTTTATGTGAAGACAACGAGTGCCTAATCGGGGAGGCAAAAGCCAAGAAGAAGAAGAAGACAACGGGTGACGACTGACGACGATCCTAAAACGAATCAAATTTGGACTTTGCATTTCGGGCTGCCAATGTTCTCCGAACTCAATATAAGGATACGTTCAGGGTGTTCCTCGATAGCAAAGTGCACACACTGATGGTTTTCACACCGTCACATTGAAACTCTGATGTTCCGTGCGGACGGCAGCCCCAACATCATCATGAAAACCCTTTATGATAAAATGGACAGCCCTCTACTGAAGCACTGGGCCCATACCTATCGTATAGTATATATCGTATAGCCCATATAGTATCCTTTAATAGTCTGTGCTCATACACACCTGCAGGCTGCATCTACGCTACGCAGTAGTCAGTACGCACTAGCACTACGCAGTGAATCAGGGGGAGGCAAAAATTTAAACTAAGAATGTTAGTTTATATTTGTTTTATTTTTAAATTAGGGATATTTGTCTTTTGTTATGTTTTTTTAAGTACTTCCTATGGGTATTTTAACTGAATTAAAAGTATTTTTAACCGACTGTAATGTTCTTTTTTTTTTTTTGTATTTGTTTTACTTTTCTCGATTTATAATATTAAATTATGTTCAAAATTTTATGCTAAACGTTTGGCATTGGGATTTGGGCATAAAATTTAAAAAAGGCATATTAATTAGCAAAAACTGAAAGTTTAAGAATACTGGCAGAAATACTAATTGTGCGACAAAGAAGAAGATAAACAAAGATGATTGCGATTGCGTACTATTTTGGTACTATTTATCACAGTTCACTGTTCATAACTTTATATATTTATCTTTTATTTGTATCATTTGTTCATCACAAAAATACCCATTAATTTTTTATTTAATTTTGATAAAAAGGAAATTATATAATGTCGTTTGATATAGCAAACATGAATTTACTAGTTAAATGTATATTATAGGTGAACTTAAAATTGAAAAATGGTGTATTGTGTCCTGTCATCGATCACGATTTTCTACCAGAATTTAAGTTTTGTTCCATACTGTCTTTGTTTCTAAATAGTTATCTAGACTTAAGAATGATGAAGTCATTCAAGCTTATAGTGCATCAATCTAGTTTTAGTGGTAAGTATTTTAATTAGATCATATTTTATCATGTTTACTCACGACAAGTCATTGATATAAACTGCTTAAACATTCTTTTATTTTATAGCCGAAGACCTAATTATTAACTTAAAAGACTACCCAGGATTGAAGGAAAAGGATATAGTAGAAATATATCATCCCGAAAATGATTATCCTCGGCTACTCTTGCAAGTTACAAAAGTAGACTCGCCTGGAAGAGGCAGAGGTAAGTTGATTTAAATATTAAAACATTATTAATGTATACAATTTTTTAATTGATGTTGTAACCCTATCTTGTAATCAACTTAAGTAAAGCTAGAATCAATTATTTGCACTGTATGTTTTACCACATTCGTATCATTATACATCTATGCACATTAAATTTATAATGATACCAACCCAGTTGTTATTGTAATTTATTAAGTTGGGTACTAAGTTTTTTATTTATTTTTTAGATACAATAAGTGTAGAACATAGCATTGCTACCACATTCCAACTAAGAACATTTGCTGACGTGTATGTTAATATTGTGAATGTAGCAGATGTTGCCTTGGACTCTGTTGAACTCACATTTAAAGACCAATACATGGGTAGATCTGAAATGTGGAGATTGAAAAACCATTTGGTAAGTAAATTGTGAATGCAGCAAAACTGGTATATATTTATTAATGTTCATTACTTCTATTAAGAGAGCATACCTCAAGAATCAACAAAGATAACACTTGTTAGTGTTATTATTATTACATTAAACATGCTCTCAATGTTAATTTTTTTAAAATGACTATTTGACACCTATGATGAATGTTGTTTCTTATCGAGAAAACATAATTTTAACAAAGAGAAGTGTAAAGAAGTGTAGTTGTAGTTCCACTTCTTAAAATTTGTTTTTATGATGGGTCATAAGCAGAATGTCATTTTATGTGAAGTCAGTATATCTGATTTTTACAAGAAATTTAATACAAAAAACAAACAACATATTAAAATTTTGTCATAATAAGCGGTTGGTCATTCAAGTCTCTTATCAATTTTTTAATATTTTTTTTGTGTTACAGGTAAGCACCTGTGTGTATCTAAACAAAAAGATAGAATATTGTGGTGGAGCCATAAGATGTCAAGTCTACGAAATGTGGTCGCAAGGAGACAGAGTGGCATGTGGCGTTATCACTGAAGACACCAAAATTGTCTTCAGGTCTTCAACTTCGATGGTCTACCTGTTTATTCAAATGTCTTCAGAGATGTGGGATTTTGATATACATGGTGATTTGTATTTTGAAAAAGCTGTTAATGGCTTCCTTGCTGATCTGTTTGCTAAGTGGAAGGTTGGTTTTATCTATGATGGTTCTTTTATTTAAAATCTTTATCTTTAGATGAAAAGATAAAAAAATCATTAAATTTGTGTGACATACTTTATACATGTGTGTGTGTGTGACATACCCTTAAATTTTGTTTGTTTTAGAAAAATGGTAGTAATCATGAAGTTACAATAGTTCTTTTTTCAAGAACTTTCTACAAAGCTAAATCATTAGAAGAGTTTCCACAACACATGAAAGAATGTCTGCAAAAGGATTACAGAGGGAGATTTTATGAAGATTTTTATAGGTACATATAACATCTTGTTAATCCTGTATGAAAACTGCCAAAAATATTTATTTCTGCCTGGTTTTTGCCATGTTTTATCTTTTGTTTTTTCATAATTCTTAAATTGCTTAGCTTAGCCCATGGACAGCCCAAAAGTCACAAGTTGGTTGCCGGCCTTTTATGAGGGAATAGGGATTGCGGAAGTAGGGCCACCGGTTAATTCACTGAATGAAACACAGAAACACAACAACGCCTTTTGACACAAGTTTTCTGTAAGGCTATGGTATCAATTCTGTCGAGCGGGTCTATTCGTGCTGAAGCATTGCTCTCCAGTGAGCATCCTTATTATGTACTTGACATCTGAAAATGTCTCATTAGTACACGCTTCCACCCGAGTTTGAACCTGCACCCTCTCAACTAATACTTTATTATTAAAAAAGTATATTCTCCACCTATACACAATTTTTCCTAAATTTTAAAAATCTTTTCAAGAGTTGCAGTTCAAAATGATAGGTATGAAGACTGGTCAAATGTATTGCTTCAACTAAGAAGACTGTTTACGGACTATCAGAAAATAGTGCTCCAGTACCATGAGAGACCAAACATGGAGATTCCTACTGCTATCAATTCAACAGCAGCACAAGGCAATTTCCTCGAGGTCCTTAATATGAGTTTAAATGGTGAGATGTCATTGTATTTAAAGGTAAAACCTCACTATGCGACACGACATGGCATTTGGTGACAAACATTAAATTTATGTCTGTAAAGCGTAACTTCTATGGTATTGAAGTGTCGCACCGTGTCGTGTCACATTAGCGCGGATTTATCTCAATACTTTCAATTATATATATATATATATGATACTGTTTATAATAATAAATCCTTTATTATGTTTATGGAGACTGTAATCCTGACTACTTTTTTAAATTACTCTGCCTATTAAGTTGCTAAAGCAGTCTGCTTTGATGTTGTCATTTATCTCCTCGCACTATTAATCAGTTCTAACTTTTCAGTTTTTGAAAAGCACTACTTGGACAGATGTTTCGAGAGAACCGGTCAGTTGAGCGTGGTCATTACACCCGGGGTGGGAGTTTTTGAAGTCGACAGAGAACTGACTAACGTTACAAAGCAAAGAATCATAGATAACGGTGTGGGCAGTGATTTAGTATGCGTAGGAGAGCAACCTTTACATGCAGTACCACTTCTGAAATTCCACAACAAGGATAGCAATCTCAATTCCATAGACGATTACTCTATGCCCCATTGGATTAACTTGTCCTTCTATTCTACGAATAAGAAGGTCGCCTATTCGAACTTTATCCCTCGTATCAAGTTGCCTCCTCGTAAAAGTCAGGAACCGTTAAAGAAAATGTATGAGGATGATAAAGGCAAACTGTTAAAAGATGATGATTATATGCACAACTCAGATCTACTGTTTGATTATGACGCCTATGACGCGCAAGTTTTTCAGCTGCCTCTAGCGCATGGTACATGGTATGTATTTAATGTCCAATAGTGATTATACTTTAATTATATTTATGATACTTTAAGCGTTACTACAGATCGCCCTGTGGTCGAAATTTAACCATATATTTAAATCCATCGGGTAGAGAAACTATAAAATAAAAATCTATTCTCAATTTAATCACAGACTTTGGCATTGAAGGTCTCGTTACCACGCCACTAAATTTTATGCAAAACAGAAACACAGACTTCAACCATACACAAAAAAATATTTTGTGTATGATTATCTTGTAGCGATTTATTTGATAAAATATCTGAAATTAAAGCATATTTTAAAATAATATTGGTATTCCACACTTCTCCTCAATGTCAACTGTAACTGGGAGAAATTTCATGCTTTTACATCTACGGGTTTTTCGTAAAAAGGGATACAAAGTTTTCCGCTCGTGTATTAATAAAGATTAACAAAACCGACTGCATCTGCATTGTTTATAATTTATAAGTATTACTTGATCCAACAACTGGTATTCAGAAACTATTGGTGTTGTATTAGATTGTCACTTCTATGTATTATATATAGGTCGATTACAAACTGACTTACGTACTGTAAAAACAAAGCTAATGATTTATTGCTTATTTTTATTACAGTGTACAAAGAGTTAGACAACGCACAAAGAAAACATCAGTAGCTGGTTTAGAAACATGTAGAAAAAGTCCTCCAGTATCTGCTATAAGGAAAATGTCTGATCCTGACATACATCACAGCTTGAGTGATATTTTCTCAAATGGCAGTAAGTAATATTTTTTTATTTCCAGTCAGTTACCTAAATCCAAATCTAAAACCCCATTCTTTGTTATCCGCATCAATAGAAATGTTACTTATCTTTTTTAGGCTAATACAGCTAGGTTAACTCAGACTTTTATATCTATCAAAATTAGTTTAATAGTTTTCAAAAAGCATATCTGACTTTCTTGGACTATTTGAGTACTCAACAAATATAATTAAATTTTTGAAATATTTTTTTAATATTAAGTTGTCTACTTAAATTTCCATAAAAACTTGTAAGTGATATCTAGTTTATGATATAAGCAAAAAGAATATGATTATATGACTGAATTGAGAAACGTTATAAAACAAGGGATTTAAAATTCTGAACTGTTTCAGGCAAGTACTCCGACTCTGGCACTGACTGTACGGACTGGGGCGGGGCCAACGGGGCCGGGGCGAACGGAGGCGGGGCAGGGGGGCGGCTATCCCCGCGCGCGACGCACAAGCCCGTAAAACGCACCGGTCGAGCCCTCATCAACCCCTTCGACCCCTCACACGTCACCGTCAAACTCACGAGCAACAGGCGACGGTGGACTCACATTTTTCCCAAAGGTTAGAAAGATGTATAGATGTTACGTTGTATAAATTCGTAAGGGTACGAAAGAGATAAATATATTGTGTCGAGACCAGGATGTGACTGGGGGGTGGTTATCTACGCGTACCACGGGTAAGTCCATCAAAAGCACCAGCCAAACCCTCATCAACCGGTTTGACTCCTCACACGTCACCGTCAAACTCACGAGCAACAGGCGACAGTAGACGCACATATTTCCTAGGTTAGAAAGAGAGATAATATGTTGCATAAATTCCTAGGGGTGCGAAAGAGTATATAATATTGTGTCCGGACTAGGGCGGGATCTGTAAGCACTCATGACGCACAGTCAAGTCCTCCATAGTTTTCCAGTGCTCAACTTAAATTAGCTAGTACGATACACTTTTATCTGCGGCTTTGCCCGCGTGACGATATGATATGCCATATGGAGTATTTAACCGCAATAAAAGTATCCTGTAATCTATGTCAGCTGTCCCTATTTGTACGCCAAAACTCTCAAAATTCGTTTAATAATTCTCAGATAAACAAACTTATTATATTTTTTTATATGCAGGTCCGACGGGCGTGCTGATACAGCAGCACCACTACCAGGCGCGGCCGGCGGGCGAGGCGAGCCGCGAACGCGACACCACCGCCGACAACAGCGTCACCACGTACAACCACACTGGTGTCTGCCAAGTCGACGGTGAGATACAATCCGCACAACCGTCATGCAGGTCCGACAGGCGTGCTGATACAGCAGAATCATTCTCGGTTCAAGCGGAAAGGACAAAAAGACAACAAAAATAAATCCAATTAGTAGTAATTAGCTCGAAAAGTCAATCATATATTTTGTTCACTCCCAAAATTGACCTAAAAGTCTTATAAAAACTTTTCTCATCTTAGGATAACTTCATGTAACAATTTAACAAAGAAAATAAAAATAATTTTTGGTATTCTAAGAGAGTGAGTGACTGATTTTAAATTTTTTAATAATTCATTTCAGGTAACGTGATGTCTGGTCGCAAACGGATGATCAGTGCGTCAGGTACATTGGCCGTGCTGGGCACGTCCTTGGGCACGTCTTTGGGTACGCCCTCAACCACCAATAACGCCTCCCTGGCGCTGCTGTGGGGCGCTACTGGAGAACAGGAATGGACTCCCGCGCTAACTACAGGTAGCCATCTTGTTACACCGCCATTTTACTAGGTATTTGACATTTTGTTTATTCGTAGGAAATATAAGGTTATTGCATAATATTGTATACAATAACTTGACTTGTATGATAAAGAATCTGTTTTTGTTTTGAATTGTTCAAATTATGCGATGTATAATATCTTAATTTGTAAATATTTCATCAATGAGTTTCGGTTGGCATTAACCGCGAATGCAACACTTTTGTAGTCAACTACTAGCTACAAAATAACTAAACACAAGTTATTTAATCAGTTACTTCTTAAATCATGTATATGCTTTTTAACCTTTTTTGCATTCGTGGTTGACTATATATAATAATATCATTACAATAAAGTTTTGAGTCTGTGACAGAAGTGACGTAATTATTAGTATTTTTGTTTTTTTTTTGTTGCCTTCGTAAGTTCGTAATAGTAGTTATGTCACTTTGGCGCTTATGTCGTGTCACGTGTGGTTGCAAAATCATAGACAATGGACCTGTGTATTTATTGAAACAATGCCAAAATGGCAACAATACCAAAAAAGAAAAAAAATCCTTCCCTATTCCCCCATGTAAGGCCAGCAATGCCTGGCAACTGTTCTGATATTTAAAATTTTCATGGGTGACGGAAGCTGCTTTCTATGTCACGTCTGCTCCTTCCTATTTTTGTAAGAAACAAACAAAAATGTTCCTTCATACATCACCATTCCATGTTGTGTACGACGTATCGTCGCACATCCGTCAGAATATTTGTACTTCGCTTAAATTTATCCACAGCTTTGGCTGCCGCGTGGAACTTATTTCGGGTTACATCATTGACCTCTTTATTAATACGCTGGACTGACGACAAGCTTAGCCATGGTAAAACGCCAGGTAACGCCAAAATGATGTAACACCAATATGGTTTTGCATCATTTTGGCGCTGATGGCAGTGGTGGGCGGGAAAGGAACGAATAATAGAGATGGGACAAGGAGATAAAATATATCGATATAAATGTATTATGCAGCACAATTAAAATATTATGATGATTACGATCGTTGACGGGGTAAAGTCGGTGAGGTTTCTTTTGAAAATAATATTATATCTGAATTAATTTACTATTACTTATTACTTACCTTACACAGTTATTTAACAGTTATCGATATAATTCTTATCGACAGAAAACTTACAGCACTATTGAATGTCATTGTTTTCATTCATGATTAAGCTGCCATTTGCAATTTACGTCAAATTTAGTTCTTTTCCCGACCAGGCGGGACGCTTCAAATCGTCTCAGTAAAGAGCTGTAATTTCAAAGAGTGTCACCAGTCCAGTGTGTTTATATTATGGAGGTCAGTGGGTAATGTGCTTCCGAAATAACAAAATATAAAAAAAAAATTGGCCACAATGAAGGGACATTATATGTTCGGCTGTGGATATTTTTTTCACTCACTTACATTTGTAGAACTAACGTTTTGCAAAATGTCGTGTCGCTTAGTGCAGTGTCGCTTAAAGTACTCGGTCTGTTGTCTATGTGTATGTTAACAAATATGTTTGATGTTCCATGACGTCGCATTGCTCCTTGTACGTGCGGGCCCAAAGCGAACCGTGCCATAGGTTTGATATATTTCATTGGATTTGCATCGTAGTTCTTGTTTTCTGGGGGTTATTATGAACGCAATCGCTTCTTAGACTATAGCAAATCCAATACTTTCATATCGAACAAATTCTATGTTGTATATTTACGATATTCATGCAAGTGTAAGGACTATATTATATTATACTGAATTTATAATACGACTACTATATACAGTATTAAAGAATATATGTAGTTCATATATTTTATTGCATGTGTGTATAATGGGTAAAATTGAAACGGAACCAGTTGACGGACCTACGTTATTTGGTCGGAATATATCAATTCCAAGTAAATCGTGATTTGTCGACTGAGTTTGACGTAACCCGTCCAATTTACTTAAATCCACAATCTGTATCTGTTTCAACTTCTCTGATTGTACAATACATACAAGAACTTTGTTCGATGACTCAAAGTTTGTTCGATGTTTTGTTATGTAATCATCCAAAAATTCGATTATTTACTTGTTTAATATGTGCTTTAAACCATGCATGAGAAAACATAAATAACGTTTCAGCACTGCTACAACTCATAAGGAAAGTCTTGTCGTTTAAAATGATGATAAATAAGTATTATAAAATGAAATGAAAAGCCATAATAAATTGTTATGGTTTTTTTATTTCGATTTTTGCAAAAACTTTTCTTCCTTTGTAGTTCTGAAGTGTAATGGAATATCCGAACCTAACATAAGCGCTTTGGGCCTTATTTCTGCTTGTTTCATTATCAGGACTTGTTTTACAGTGGATATAATTTATAATCTGTTTAAGATTTCGTATAAATCATTTATTAAATCACTGTAAAATATATCCTATTTATTACATACATTGAACACTGTAGACCGCCTATCTGCTTTTTTTTTATAATATTATCAATCAATGTAGTTACATTTTTAGGTGTATAATGATGAATTACAAAATTGCTTTACTAACCTTCCAAATCGACAGTTTTCAAGAGCTCTTAAAGGTTAGCTCGTCACTTTGCAAAAATGCAGTGGATGTTTTTTTAGTAAAAATATTATAGATGGAGGTTGTAGAATAAAATAGATTACCGAGTGTCCGACTTAAGCGATCATAGCAATAGCAACTCGGTCCTCTAAAATACTCTAGATTATTCTTCATCTATAGTAGGTTTGCCTAAAAAAGCACAGTCCCTCCCCACTTTTTTATTTCACTTTTCTCTTCCTCTATTCATAATCCTTTAATAGCGTTATTCCGTGAAACACCGCATTGGAAAACGCTATTATTAATATAATTGGGATTTGGGACTGTTGCCACTGATAACGAAGCTAATTGAGTTCGCTCTTATATTGTTTACACTCGTAGTCTTTTTATATTATGTGCTTCATTTATTCTAGTTGATTTTAATAAATTAACTTAATTTTTAAGCGAATTATGTTTTTGAAGTCGGCAATATCTATCATCAAATTACAGCGAACATATCTATTTCTATAATCAGGTGTGGACTGGAAGTCCTTAACTATACCAGCCTGTCTGCCTATAACGACGGACTACTTCCCCGACAAGAGGTCTCTACAGAACGATTATTTGGTATCTGATTACAATCTCTTGCCTGACGACGTAAATGCCGACTTCGCGAGGAACAGAGCTATTTATAAGGAACCGTTGAAGACCAATGAAGTTTTCAAGGAGCTGGTTTCGCAGAGATTGGCGCAGGTAAGGAAACGTGGCTTTTCGGTAAATCTTTGATTAATTGTGAATATGTAACTCACAAATCTACACCAAAAACTATACGACAAATAAGATATGAGAACCTCGTTTGAGAAGAGATACATCCAACCCCAAAACAGCAATCATCCGTGTGTCACCTGAGATGGAGCTGTAGTTTTTTGATCATAATCAAGGTTATTCCCCGAAACGGCAATAAATTTACATCTCACATATATCGAGTCAGTGGTTTAAGCATAATACGATGAGATAGACACATATTTGCATGGAAAATAGATAGACAAATTTAGTATAAATATTTTACAAAACGTAACATTCCAGGGTTTCCAACTGATAGTGGGCGTGAACGAATCAGCGGTGACGACGCCCGGCTCGCACGCGCCGCCATCGCGCGTCGCGCCCGCCACCGCACCCGTACCTGCCAAGTGCTATCTACTGTCGATAGGAAGAGTCTTCCACAAGTTAACACTAGTTGGATCTACCATTACTGTCACGAGATATAGACCAAGGTAGGCCTAAAAAAGATTCAGCTTTTAGAACAGCGGTAACAGCATGTGGAGTAACATAGAGAGTGATCCGTTTACATTCTCGCACTGCCCACTTCCCTGCTTTTCTTCCCAACAGAGATGAATCTAGCATAAAAATATAGAGTATCTAATGTCACACTTTGGTATGAGCAAAAACCACCATAGATGCTAATACTGAGCTGCAGACCATGATGGGAATTCGTATATTATCTTTTTTACTTTTTCGCATGTGTATATTTTCGTCTATATTGTGTTTTTAGCCGACTTCCAAAAACGAGGAGGTTATTTTTCCTTCAGAAAACAGGTCCGTTGTGGCCCGTTAAGGAACTATTGTGACTCCTTCGCATTACAGCGCCGTCTTCCACACTATGCTGCTTATAAATTGAATAACGTAATTGGGGCTGGTGTGCAAAATAAACGTTTCTTACTCATATTCCTTCGTTAATTCCAGACACCCTTACCCGCCGTTCAACATTCACTACCGGTACCGCTTCCACGCTCCGTACCACGACACGTACGAGGTGTCGTGGGTGTCCTTCACCACGGAGAAGCTCGAGAACTACAACTGGAACTACATGGACCACTACATATGTACACGTGGGGACACTGACTTTGCGCTTGTCGAGGTAAGCATCTTAGGGCCGATTTACACTTAATTTAGTTAAGTTGCGAGTTAACTCGCGCGATCGGCGAGTTTAGTTATTTTTGACGTTTGAACGGTAAAATCAAGTTAAGTTGTAAGTTGTTAATTAAGTTGGCTTAAATAGAACGCGATCCTATTTTTTGGCGAGTTAAGTAAGAAGTGCTACCTATCTCGCGTCTCCCGCACCCCGCCAACTTAACTCACCAGCGTGTAGACGTATGAGTTTAGTACAGTTCATATTGTAATATGACAATAAACACGCTTTACCATTATAATATTACTCTTTTTCGTGATAATATCGCCTATATGATTTAAAGGTACCCATTTCGGTAACAATTAGAAAATGATCTACAGCAGTAAATGCGTGTTATTTATTCTTTTGTTTTTAGATGTTGCAATGACATTATTTCAACAGCACGTGTGCTGTATACTTAGAAAATGTAAATAGCTCTTTACAAAATACTATTTACAAGATACATAGAAATAAGTATGAGCTTTATGAATCCCTAATCTTTCATTTCCATTGAAAAGATTTGAAGTCGGTCTCTCCTCTTAAAAATCATTCTTTATTATCTGAGTAGGGAATTGTATTCTTGAAGCTGCGTCATCAATGCATCGTCTGCGTCTGGAGCCGTACTCCGAAACCATTTCTTATGATTATCGTGTCATGTCAAAATATTGTAGTGTGCCTTTTATTTATTAAAAATATGCAATATTGAAGCATATTAAAAATATATTCGTATTCCGTGCTCCTCCTCCATATCAACTAAAACTAGGAGAGATTGCATGCTTTTACGTCTACGCGTCTTTCGTAAAAAAATTCGTATTAAAAATTATGATACTAGCTTTCGCAAGCGCAACTTCTTCCGAATAACACGTGGACATTGGAATGCTACATACTTTTCAGCATTACATACAGAAATGACTAAAAAAATAATCTCATAAACGTGAAATAACGTTAGAACGGCAACGTTCGGTCGAGTCCGACATTTGCGAGTAGAACCCGTCAAGTGCATTATTCACTTGTCTTGGCGATTAATTGATAGTTGATCTCAATTACATGCATGTTGCATAAGTATCATTTGATCATCGACCGTAAGTTAATGAATATAAATTATAAACCTTTTGCCTTTATAGAGCTCTTGCTTTTATTTATATTAACAATATTCAATAGCCAAGGCCCTTTGCAAAATTAAATTTAGTTAATAATGTTTACTTTAATTAAAAGAAATTAGAGATTACAAAGAGGTTTGTAATATTTTAAGTTTAATTTTGGTTATAATTATATTATTTATACTAGCTGTTGCTTGCGAGTACGTCCGCGTGAAACTTTATAAATTATGCCGTTTTTTCAAACATTTTTTATTGCTGCTCGGCGCCTATTGGTCGTAGCTTTATGTTATACAGAATTTAACAAAAGGAAGTGATAAAACTTTTGGGATCGTATATGTACCCTGATATACAGTGACAATAGCAGCGCTAAAAGCAAAAAAAAAATTTCGTGATTTGTATGGCCAAGAGCCCCCGCGACATGAGTTTGTCTATACAAATAGCAAACTTTTTTTTCCTTTTTAGGGCTGTGAAAGTCACATTAAACTCTACGTCAGGGACACATACGATTCCTAAAGTTTTATCACTTATTTTTGTTACACTCTGTATAACCTATAGCGTTCCTCGAAATGGACTAACCAACACAAAAAGAAGTTTTCAATTCCGGTCAGTACTTCCTGAGTACTGATTAGCGCGTTCAAACAAAAAAAACTCTTCAGCTTTATATTGTTAGTATAGAAGTATAGATTATTAACTATTGTATTAACATAAGCCAGATTTAATACATTATTTTTTAGAAATTAATTAAAAAAAGGAATTACTAGATTACTAACAGTACCCATATCACTACATTTACCAAACATAGAGTCGATAATTTTGGTTACATTATTAAGTACCAGATGACTAATATTATATTACCTATCTACTTACCAGCAAAATAAACTTTTTGCTATTAAGAACTCCTAAATACGCGAGTAGCTTTCCACAGTTATAAAATATTGCCTAACGAGCACCATACCTTGTAAAATAAATCATTGTTGTAAAAACAACTGACTGCACCACATTACTTCGAAACCAGTCTATATACTTATAATTGAAATCGATTCTTAGGTCAGTATACTTATTTCATAAGTATTTTAAGTCAAAATGTTAGCAATAAAATAAAATTTCTTACCTCGGGAACAGTTTTTCTCGTTGGATCCAAATGCATTCCCCCTACTTCAACGATCCCCGGTGGCGAAATTCTTCTGCCGTTCAAAGAATGGTGAGTGTTCACTAACATGAGGGATATATTCCCCCCGAGTTCGTCTAGATCTGGTATCCTGCCGTATCGCTTCTCGATAATGTCCTGCTCCTTTGTCTGAATCATAAACCGAAACCAGTATTTATAGTACACGCTCAGGAACGTGTTCTCCATACGTTGCCAAAAGGTTAGAGGCGGGATGTAATCCCTACTCAGATTGGGCACGAATGATGGGTTGTCCATGACACTCATTCGCTCGGCCGACCAGGGCATCAGCGAGCTAGAGAGCAACGAAACCACTGGAGCCTTGATCTTGTAGACGTGGAGCAAGCCAGCCATACAATCGCTGTTGAAGTTCTCCAAAAGTACGACGTCGTAATCTTTCTGCAACGCTTCTATCAGCGGAGGCCAGTCCACGAGCTTCCTACATATACCGATGGCCATATCGGCCAACACCTGAAATTCCAATAGCGATTTCACAAATCTTCCAGCGAGGGGGACCTTCAGAAACATTTCTGGACTTTCAAACCAGCTAAGATCGACGGTTTCTAAGCCTATATCGGCGACACCTTGGAAGCTGATGTCGCTGTAATTCGTCGGTGGCTGTTTCAAGGGGAAGAACGAGGCCACCGTGACCCGATGTCCTCGTTCGGCCAATCTTTTGAGGAGAGGCTCGAACACCATTTGGTGGCTTCTTCCCGTGTGCGGGAACAGGCCGAGGACTCTTGCACCACACGCATCGTTCAAGATAGCCAACAGGAGCACAGCTGTGTATACGTATGACCGCATTGCGCGCGGTGTACTCGATCCGAGCCGCTCGACCTACTAGTCGCCGGCAGAGAGCGTTCAGTTGACACGAGCTATTTTCAGTCGATTTGTGTTATGTGTGGAAGGTAATTTCAGGTGATACAATAGTAATCATTCATTGCTATTCATACATATGCTACAATTATAATATCTTGATAATTGCATGCACTGAACTGTGTGACGTTAAAGTTTTGCTCAAAAAGATAAAATTAACATTTGCAGAGGCTTTCTGATGATTAGAAGAATTCAAATTCATTCATTCATTAGAAGTCAATCAACCTCTTCACTGCCTTATGACCGGGATACACGAATCTATTTTTCAAGCTAGAAAAGCAGGCTATAGGTTTCTTTGAGCCCCTCCAAGGTGACTTTGCAATATTGCTAAGAGCATGTGTAATTTTTCTTGCAGAAATAAACTCTAAAGAAATTCCTTGGAAATATTGCTATTAGGACGTTTTTAGGCCTGATCAGAATCAGCCTTGTGAACTTGTTAACTTATTTAGTAGTAGCATAGACCAATTATTTTATAGTTTATACTTACATTATTATTTTATACAGTTATATTATCTTATACTTATAGATCCATACAAAATTTAGGCGCTAGCCACGATGCTGGATAAATCGGAAGTATAATAATACAACAAAACTAGACATTTACATCAAACGGAGTAATCTTAAAACGTCGTTTAGCAATCGTGTTTTCATGAATTTTATAAGGTATCTAAGTAATCATATAATAATAATAATACTTATAGACGCTTCACACCACATCGGTCTAGCCCTGTGCTAAGTACCAGAAGGACTTGTGTTACAGGTACCAGACAACGGAAATATATTTAATACTTTTTATACAATACACA